>PVJS01000666.1:17168-119817 GCA_004027185.1 Glis glis | reverse complement strand
AAAATAAAGTATAAAAAATAGGGCCGGGGGCATAGTGCGGAGGTAGAACGCCCCTGCGTTCAATCCCCGGTACTGCAAAAAAAAAAAAAAAAAGCAATTGGGCACGCTGGTTTGTGCCTGTAGTTCCAGTTACTCAGGAGGCTGAGGTAGGAGGATCGCTTGAGGCCACCCTGGGCAACATAGCAAGGTTCTTTCTCTTACAAAAAGCCAATAAACAAAAAAAAGCAATGTAGAGGCATGTAATATGGTAAACTAGGTAATTGGTTCAACACTTTTGCCAAAAACAAGTTAAAAAGCTGGACAGGATATAAAAAACATCCTCTTAAAAGCTTCAGAGGATAGTGAAGGATTACCTGGCAAAGATCAGGGAAAGGTTAGGAGGATAACTTGGAGATATCTCTACCCTAGAGGTTGCAGACTAATAAAGGAGGCAGCCAAGAGATAGAGTGAACCTTTGAACTGGACTATCCGGGGTCAGAGTCTGCAGCTGCCAGGAATGGAAAACAGTACCTGCTCTGGGTTGGTGTTCTGGAAAGGTTGCATCTTAGGAGGGAGACTGTAAGCTGCCTGGACATCTATGTGTATCAGATAACCTCCAGCCCGATGCTCTCTGGCACCTGGCAGAAGAGCAAAGTTCTCTATTGAAGATCTAATACTGCTGGGTGTGGTGGTGCATGCCAGTAATCCCAGTATTTAGGAGGCTGAGACAGGAGGATCATAGGTTCAAGACCAGCCTCAGCAATTTAGTGAGACTTAGCAGCCTAGTGAGACCCTGTTTCAAAGCAAAATCTTAAAAAAATGGGCTGGAGAAGTAGCTTGGAGGTAGAATGTTCCTGAGTTCAATCCCCAGTACCAAAATTAACAACAACATCAACAACACAATCCTGCCCTTAAAGTTTCAAGAAGTAATTTTAAAAATAAAATGTCTAAGCTGGACGTGGTGGCGCACGCTTGTAATCCCAGTACTGGGAGGCTGAGACCGGAGGATCCAGGTTTGCGGCCAGCCTCAGCTACTTAGTGAGGCCCTTTGCAACTTAGTGAGACCCTGTTTCAAAATAAAGAATAAAAAATCGGTCTGGAGGTATAGCTCGGAGGTAAAATGCCCCTGGGTTCAATCCCCAGTACTGCAAAAAATAGATAAATAAATAAAATAAAATGTCTAGCCAGGCGTAGTGGCACATGCCTGTAATCCTAGTACTTGGGAGGTTGAGAAAGAAGGATCACAAGTTCAAAGCCGGCTTCAGCAACTTAGCGAGACCCTGTTTTCAAATAAAAAATAAAATAGGGCTGGGGGTGTAGCTCAGAGGTAGAATGCCCCTGGTCCAATCTCTAGCACTACAAAAAGAAAAAAGTCAATTGGGTCAGTGCCACCCACCTGTAGTTCTAGCTGCTTGGAAGATTGAGTGGGGAGGATTGCTTGAGCCCAGGAGTTCAGGGCCAGCCAGGGCAGCATAGCAAGATCCCATTTCATTAAGTAAATAAGTGTCGTTAAGGGAGGGGGCACGTGAGAAAATTTAGCAATAACAACAGATAGAAACCTGACCCATAGACTCTTCAGGTATTAGAAGTGTCATGACCATAAGAACAACTTTGATTACTACACTGAACATTACAGATGCTACATTGTGATGCTATAGATTTGCAAAAGAACTGAAGTTTTAGAGTTAAAAAGTGCAGTAAGGAAAATTGAATTGGCTTAACAGTAGGTTAGGTGTGCTGAAGAGAGACTTAGTGAACTGGTAGTCGATTGGAAGAAATCAGAACGAAGCAGGCAGAGACAAAAGAATGGGAAATACAGAAAAGAGGGTTATGGAACTTAGAGGATTCAGTCAATAATTGGAGTCTCAAATAAGGGACAAAGAAAATGAAGTAGCAGCAGTGTTTGAGGAGAAAATGACTGGGTTCTCCAAAACTGACCAGGGTTATCAAACCTTAGGTTTAAGATGCCCAACAAGACCTATGCAGAACCTGAAGAGAAGCCTGGGTCTAAACACATCATAGTAAAACTGATGAAACCGAAGACAGGATATTTTAAAAACAGTCAGAGAAAAAAAAAGTAGAGTACTCTCAAGGGGTAATCTATTGATGGTAGAGTTTCAACAGCATTGGAAATAGAGCAGTTGCTGCTGGCTGCAAATCTGTGATCTTCCTGTTTCAGCCTCCCAAGTACTGGAATTAGCAGCATGCATCACCACGCCCGGCTTAAAACAGAAATAGAGCTTTAAAATGCTGAAAAAAGGCCAGGCCTGGTGGTGCATGCCTATAATCTCAATACCTGAGAGGCTGAGACAGGAGGATCACAGGTTCGAGACCAGCCTCAGCAATTTAGCAAGTCTCAGCAACTTATAGAGACCCTGTTTCAAAATAAAATAGGGCCGGGAGTTTAGCTCAGAGGTAGCATGCCCCTGGATTCAATCCCCAGCAAAACAGTGGAGTCCTCTATTCAGTGAAAATAACCTTCAAGAGTAAAACTAAACAGACATTTTGGATAAACTGAAATTAACCTTTTGAAAGGAAATGCAGTTAGCAGAAAGAGATTGATCCAGGTGGAGTTCACAGATACAGGAAGAGAGGGTGAGGAGTTGTAGAGGGCCTCACTAGCTGAGACTGGCCATGAACCTGTGATCCTCCTGTCTCAGTCTCCCAAGTACTGGGATTACAAGTGTGTGCCACCATGCCTGGCCTTGGGTTACGTTTTAACGTGGAGGAGCCAGGAGGAAAGACTTGGGAGAAGTGCCTTTACATCAGTGTTGGCTTCTTTTAATTGATTTGTGTTTGTTGCTGTAGGATATAAATACCTAGTTTTTTTGGTTGTTGTTTTTTGGTACTGGGATTGAACCCAGATGCATTCTACCTCCAAGCTATACCCCAGCCCTATTTTTTTTTGAAACAGGGTCTCACAAGGTTGATGAGAGTCTCACTATTTGCTGAGGCTGTCCTTGAACCTGCAATCCTCCTGTCTCAGCCTCCCAAGTACTGAGATTATAGGCATGTGCTACCACGCCCGGCTCCTAGTGTTTTTTCTTAGTAAAATGTCTTTATAAACCAGGTGTGAGCTGGGCGTGGTGGCGCATGCTTGTAATCCCAGTACTTTGGGAGGCAGAGACCGGAGGATCCGGGTTCGCGACCAGCCTCAGCTCTCTCCCTGTTTCTCTCTCTCTACTTAATGAGGCCCTCCGTAACTTCGTGAGACCCAGTTTCAAAATAAAGTATAAAAAATAGGGCCGGGGGTGTAGCACGGAGGTAGAACACCCCTGGGTTCAATCCCTGGTACCGCAAAAAAAAAAAAAACAAAAAAAAACCAGGTGTGGTGGTGCACTCTTGTAATCCCAGTACTGGGAGGCTGAGCCAGGAGGTTCGCAGGTTTGCGGCCAGCCTCAGCAACTTAGTGAGACCTTGTTCAAAAATGAGAAAATAAATTAGGGCTGGGGGCATAGCTCAGAGGTAGAATGCCCCTGGGTTCCATCTCTAGTACAACCAAAAAAAAAAAAAAAGACTTTATATAAGTATAAACTAGATTTTTTTTTTCAATTAAGGTTATAGATTTGTGTTTCTAATTGACTTGGATACTAGATGTTGGCATGTTACAGAGAGACCCATAACCTTTAACAAATGGCAGGAAATACGGAAGTTACTGAATGCAGTTGGAATAATATATAGACGTTGTATAAGATGCATGCATTTTCAGATTGACTACATACACTACTGAGAGTTTTCTGTTGTGTCATCTCGCAGTGGGAGCTGGTGAGGTGGCCAACTTTGCTGCGTATGCCTTTGCACCGGCCACTCTGGTGACTCCCCTAGGAGCTCTCAGTGTCCTTGTGAGGTAAGGATATTTCACACATACAAACAGTAGTCAATATTTCAGTCTAAAATAGTACTATCTAATTGCATGTATTCAGCATAAATACATTAAATTAAATTTCAATGACCTTGAGGACTCATTTGTACACCATGTAGTAATTTACTTTTAAAATGTTATCCTCTAGCCAGGTGTGGTGGCATACACCTGTAATCCCAGTCCTTGGGAGGCTGAGACAGGAGGATCACAAGTTCACGACCAGCCTCAGCAACTTAGCGAGGCCCTCAGCAACTTAGTGAGACCCTGTTTCAAAATAAAAAAAATAAAATGGGCTTGGGGTGTAGCTCAAAGGTAGAATGCCCAAAATGATTTGCTTTGGCTTGTATTCAAAGCTGACACTAGTCCTACTTGGATTTTAATTTTTGAAAATTTGCATTTGTCCCAGCATTTATCTTCAGTGCATGTACACTTGGTGGGTCATGGCTGGTGATGAATAGATTTCTGTACCTACTACAGAAAGCCTTTGGCCAGGGCAAGGTTCCGTGCCCTGGAGACTGGCTGAGGTGCTTGTTTTGCAGGTCCATCCAAGGCTTGTCCTGCTTAGTATTTTAATGATTATTCCAAGCAACTAAGCCCATTTTTAGGTCTGGGTCTTGGTTACTATTCTGAAAGCTGATTTTGATCCTCTTCTTTTTAAAATAAACTATAAAGTAGGGTTATGGTATAAGTCTTTAACTTTCCTTATATTATACCATTATTTTATTAGTTGGTTTATACTGCATTTTTTTTAGATTTGACTAAAACTAGCTATGTTATTAAAACATGGTAATTTATAGGTAAATTAATAATCAAACGCTCCCAATCACTAGTTTCTTTTGTTCTTAGCTGTGTATTTCTAAATTGTCTGATTAACAGGCAAGTGATACGCAATGAAATGAACACAGAAGTAGGATGCGTTGACCAGGAATGAAGTTGAGAAAATTTTAAGTGTTGGTTTGGATATATATTCTTTATTCTTTTTTTTTTTTTTTTTGCGGTGCTGGGGATTGAACCCAGGGGCATTGTACCTCCGAGCTACATCCCCGGCCCTATTTTTTATACTTTAATTTGAAACCGGGTCTCATGAAGTTGCGGAGGGCCTCACTAAATATCTGAGGCTGGCCGCGAACCCAGATCCTCCGGTCTCCGCCTCCCAAGTACTGGGATTACAAGCGTGCGCAACCACGCCCAGCTGGATATATATTCTTAATTAGGACATAAGGTGTACAAACTGTTGCTCTTTATATTGTGAATTTCATATGGGCTTGTTACAGTTTAGTATATGGTGAAGCAGGTTATTCATCTTATGATTGAATGTACATTTACTTTGGCTAAAAACCTGATTCTTCATAAGCTTACAGTGTTTTTGTGAGAGTTCATTAAGTTGTGAGTCTGTTGATATTTGATATTATTTGAAAGTTCTCAACCCTCTTTTTCCCTTGTTTTAGTGCCATTCTTTCTTCATACTTTCTTAATGAAAGACTTAATCTTCATGGGAAAATTGGGTGTTTGCTAAGTATTCTAGGATCTACAGTTATGGTCATCCATGCTCCAAAAGAAGAGGAGATTGAGACCTTAAATGAAATGTCACACAAGTTAGGTGATCCAGGTAAGAAAAAAGAAAAGCTTTATTAGTCTTCTTATAGTTTACTGTCACTCCCTCCTTGCCCCCAGGACTGGGGCTGAACCCAGGGGTGCTTTACCACTGAGTTATACCCCTAGCCCTTGTTATATTTAATCTTGAGACAGGGCCTCACTCACTTGCCAGCTCTGACCTCGAACTTAACATCTTCTTGCCTCAGCCTCCAGGGTTGCTGGGATTATAAGTGTGCACCACCATGCCTGGCTCTCTTACTTTTTAGTTTTTACTTTAATCAAAATTTTATGTGCACATAAAGAGAAAAATTGTTCTATACGGCTTATGAAAAATAATAAGTAGTCATGCCTCTGGTTTCTTTAGTTCTTTACTCTGTACTTTTTTATTTTTAATTTTTTTTTGTGTGTGTGTGGTGATGGGGATTGAACCCAGAGGCATTCTATCTTCAGGCTGCACCCCTAGCCATTTTTATTTGGAAACAGGGTCACGCTAAGTTGCTGAGAGCTTTACTAAGTTGCTGAGGCTGGCTTGGAACCTACAGTCCTCCTGTTTCAGCTTCTCAAGTACTGGGATTACAGGCGTGTGCCACCAGGCCAGGCAGAACTATCCTCTTTCTTCTGGCAGACACATAAAGACCAGCAGGTTGCCCTCATCTTGACTGTGTTGTTTTGGTTTCTTTGTGGTTTGCCTTTATTCTTGTTCATGGCCCTCTGGCTTTCACTGATAGCTTGGGATGTTGGCTTGGGCTCCTCCCCTTGAGCTGTGCGTTCCAGCGCCTGCTTAGTACACTAAGACCGCTGAAATCCCTGTGCAGCCCTCTGGCTCCTTCCTGCAGGCTCTCTGTGAGCTGCTCTGACCGTGGCTGTGCAACTCACCTGCAGCAAATGCTGTAGGGGAGCAGCATGCAGGAATTGGGGTCCCTACGCTGTAGCTTCCTCTCTTTAGCCTATTAAGGTCCCAGTCTGTGCTTGCTGGCCCACTGAGCCTCCTGTACACTTCCCTCTGTCTTCGTGCGCACCCCACTTGCTGCGTAGGCAGGTCGGAGGCGAGTGTTGAGCAGCTCCCCTTTTCTCCGACTTTTGGTCCCTTAAGTTCTGATTGCTTTGCTTGCTTGCGAATAAATGTTTTTTTTAAATTGTTTTTGTAATTTATGCATTGTTTGGAGTTGTTTGGGGGTGCAAGGTTAGTCTAGTATTTCATTGTCTCCCAGGATGTTAATGGTAGTTTGTCCTTTTTTTTGGCACTGGGGATTGAACTCAGAGGCACTTTACCTCCAATCTACACCCCCAGCCCTGATTTTATTTCTTATTTGGAAACAGGGTCTCACTAGGTTGCTAAGTTGCTGAGGCTGACTTTGAACCTGCAATCCTCCTGTCTCAGCCTCACAAGTACTGGGATTAGAAGCATGTGCCACTACGCCTGGACTAGTTTGTCTTTTTTTGAGGGAGGTTATTTATTTATTTACTTTGAAGTTTTCCTGCGTACTGTAGGAAAAAAGGCTTTGATTTCTTCTCTTTGTTTTGGCCCTCTTGCTCTTTGGCTGCCTTCTTTTATTTAAAAGTCAGACCTCCAGCAAAGAAGCTTCCATTTCCTGCCAGGCCACAGAAGTCCTAGGATTAGTGGGGAGGAGAGGGTTAACACCCAGGTGCACGCCTTACCCTCCCCCTACTTTAGTGTGTCAGGATCTTCCAGTACAGTCTTGTGGCAGATGAGGGACAGCCTTTCAAACACACAAAACTGGGCTAGCTTTCACCCCCACCTCGCAGGGACTTGACTTTCCTTTTATTGGTGCATTCTAATTTTGCATCATCCTGGGGTATAGAGTATTGGGGCCTGGTCAGTACTTGGAGGGGGACTTGACTTTCATTTTTATTGGTGCATTGTAATTTTCCATCATCCTGGGGTATAGAGTGTTGGGGCCTGGTTAGTACTTGGAGGGGGACTTGACTTTCTTTTTTATTGGTGCATTGTAATTTTCCATCATCCTGGGGTATAGAGTGTTGTGGCCTGGTCAGTACTTGGAGGGGAGCTTTACTTTTTGAGCGTTCTGTGCTTCTGCGTCACTTTCTGATCTGATCATCACTGATGTAGGATTCAGCTTTCTTGGATCATGATACACTTATGAATTATCCTCTGCTTTGACAAAATATCATTGCTAACACCTCCTTTCCTTTCTTTTCAATATTTGTATTAGTGAAGTTTGAGGAAGGAACATTGACTTTCCCCCTGTGCCTCAGTTTCCTCCTCTGAAAACAAGCGGCTGTGTCTGTACTCAGGGAAGTTGAGTGTAAATTGATGAGAACAGTGCTTGGCCCACAGTGCCCATAGCTGTGAGTGGCTTCCACGCTGGCTCAGTTCTCCAAGACTCAAGCAGAACCCCATATTTTCCACGTTCTCCTAATGAGTTGCTGTTTATCCTAACATGTGTCCCTAAATATTAAAATTTATCCCTTTTAGTGAAAACTGAATTCATAATTCCCATTTTTAGCATCTGAATTGTTGAGCATTCAAGGGCACCTTCTCCTTCTCCTCCACTAGTTGTCTGTTATGATCACATCTGTCCCCCTTGCCTTGTAAGTTGGAAAGAAGTAGGCATAAGAAGCTACTTAAAAATATTGTGGTGTAAAAATTTATAAGTTGGAAGCATACTTTAATCTTCCAGCATGTACATCTTCTTTTGCAAAAGCAGCAAAGAAGGCTGACTTTTATTTTCACGTTACACCTTTTCTCCTTCCTATGATTATCTTATATCGTGTTTTGTTTGGATTCCGTGTTTAAGGGCATTTGACTTCACATCTGACTGGCTGTAACTGTTCTTTGCCTTCTCCAGGCTTTGTGGTCTTTGCCACACTTGTGGTCATTGTGTCCTTGATACTAATCTTTGTGGTGGGACCGCGCCATGGACAGACAAACATCCTTGTGTACATCACAATCTGCTCTGTGATTGGAGCATTTTCAGTCTCCTGTGTGAAGGGCTTGGGCATCGCCATCAAAGAGCTGCTGGCCGGGAAGCCTGTGCTGAGGCACCCTCTGGCCTGGATTCTGCTGCTGAGCCTCGTCGTCTGCGTGAGCACACAGATCAACTACCTGAACCGGGCTCTGGACATCTTCAACACGTCACTCGTGACGCCGATATATTACGTCTTCTTCACAACCTCAGTTTTAACTTGTTCAGCTATTCTCTTTAAGGAGTGGCAGGACATGCCTGTCGACGACATCATTGGCACTCTGAGTGGCTTCTTCACCATCATCGTGGGGATATTCTTGCTGCATGCCTTTAAAGACGTCAGCTTTAGTCTAGCAAGTCTGCCCGTGTCTTTTCGGAAAGATGAAAAAGCAGTGAATGGCAATCTCTCTAATATGTATGAAGTTCTTAATAATAATGAAGAAAGCTTATCCTGCGGAATTGAACAACACACTGGTGAAAGTATCTCTCGGAGAAATGGGAATCTGGCAGCTTTTTAAGAAAGATGTGATTAAAAGGTTAATCCATAATTATGTTATAAAGTGATATTGAATATCACAATGTGTCTGAAAAAGCATTGTCCTCAATGTTCTCTAAAGACAATCTTTTCTAAGGTTTCACTAATTTGGACCAAGAAATTACTTTTCTTATATTTAAACAATGGTAGCTTGCTAAAATGACCGTGCCGATTTCTATTAACATTGTGTTATTGTAGAGGTATTTTACATTTTGATCCTTTCTCCAAAATCTAAATGCACTAATGACAGTTTTAAGTCTATAAAAATGCTTTATTTTTTCATTGGTGATGAAAGTCTGAAACTGTACATTTGTCATCCTCACTCCATCAATTCCTGACCATATAAAGCTTTTTGATTGTAAAAGACAAAATTATCCCAATACATTGTCCACTGATTTACCTTACCGATAAAATCGACTCATGTTTGGTGAATTATTTTAATTTTGAAATGTTTAAGACAATCCTACAAAACAAAACAAAAAAGGGTAGGAATCATGCCAAGGAAATACTCTGAGGCTGTGACTTGCCACCAGCATCTGGTTCCTTCTCTCACCTTAACCAGCACGTCTGCTTCCCTCGGGCTGGCTCACTTTGCAGCCCCTGGGTTTACTCTTCACTTCCTCTGCCATTTTACATCAGCACTTGTACTTTTTGTAACGCGTTGTACTGTCATTTAGACCTTTTACCAAGTAAGACACAGCGATTTCTTAAATTTAGCTCATGTTATAAGACAAGTTGAAACATTTCTTTTTCTAAGTCCAGGTGCTTAAAACAGTCCTAAAATTTTTGTAAAATGGGAAATGTGGTCTCTTCTCTTCAAGTTTGGACCATTACATATTTTGGTCTTCTAGTAAATGGTTATAGAAAATTTCAAATGTGAAAAGAAAAAGGAAGTGTAACAAATTCCATCCAGCTTCAAAACTTGTATCCATTCCTAGTCATTGACTTTTTTTTTTTTTTGCGGTACTGGGGATTGAACCCAGGGGCATTCTACCTCCGAGCTACACCCGCAGCCTGATTTTTTTATTCTTGATTTGGAAACAGGGTCTCACTAAGTCGCGGAGGACCTAAGTAGCTGAGGCTGGCTGCGAATCCGGATCCTCTGGTCTTAGCCTCCCAAGTACTGGGATTACAGGCATGTGCCACCACACCTGGCTTTAGGTAGTTTTTAAAATAAAGTTTTGTTGAAGCTCATGTAATTCAGATTAACAGGACAGCAGAACAGTTTATACATTTTATTTTCTGTACCATACGTGAAACTTCTGGGCTTTGGTGTTTTTTAGCCCAATAGTGCAAAAAAAAAATTGAGACAAGGTCTCGCTATGTTGCCCACGCTGGCCTTGACTCAAGCGGTCCCACCTCAGCCTCCTGAATACATGACATCCAGCCCTCAGTTCTTAACCATTCTTAGCTATTTCCATAATTCCAGTAGTAGGACTCTGGTATCTCATTTTACAGCTCTCATGGACCAACTGCAGCCATGTGAGACATTTCACCCAGCAGCCGGGAATGACAGCTATGGGCATTTAGGGACAGAACTCGCATTCTCCTCAGTTCCTCGGGTGTAGTGCCCACCGGCCCAGGCCAATCTTTTCCCAGACTACTGGCTTTAAGTCACAGAAGCACGTAGCAGAGGCACTAAGTGTCCTTCCGTCATGTTCAGAGGAGCAGCCAGCATGGCTGTGGTCTTAAATCTTCCTGTCCTGGCTTTCATTCATCCCTGCGGAACCTGAGTGTGTGCGTGTGAGAGGATAGTGCTCAACTGTCATGATTTTGTCTCACCTAAAATCCTGGAGGGGAGAGACTCCCACCCGAGACTAGTCTCACGTGGATAATCAGACAGTACAAGCCAACCGGGACAGGCTGTAGTAAATGAGTGAACACAGCAGGTTTCATTAGTTTTATTTCTCTAACCTTAAGTCATACCTCACAAATTGGACTATGTCACAATTGGACTTAGCGGAAGCCGAGGAATCTTAAGTTCATTGTCGCTGGAAACACTGACACGAAAGAGAGCCAGGGACAATTACTTAGAAATGATTGTTCATAAAAGAACAACAGAAGAATGCCTAAACAAAAGCGAAATCGTCACTAAGTTTAGTGGTAAGTGGAATAGGATTTTAATACAGTCAGCTGACATTAAGTTTCTTGGATAAACGGATGAACTCAGCAGCATTTTCTGACACCGGTAACTGCCACATCATTCCATTGAAAAATGGAGAATCAGCAGTCAACATTCTCAGACTTCCTAATTATGAAAAACATACGATTTTAGTCTAGAAAAATAAGTCAATATAAAATTAAGCCTTTAGATTGAAAAGCACCCCTTTGAACAGGTACAGTGATACCGAAAAAATAGTCCCTAAAAATTTCACTAAACAGTTTACAGAAAGAACATGCCAAGAGAGTTACTAGGTGTGGTGGGCACATGCTGTGCCCTCAGCTGCTGGCCAGAGACTGGTGGATGGGCGGCTGGAAGCAGCGCACATGCTCCACGGGCGTGCTCTCCCCGTCGCCCGACTTCAAGTACTTGTCCAGGACAGTGATGATCTCATCGTTGAGGATCTGGAACTTGCGGATCCTCTCCACCATCTTCTTCAAAGGCTACGATAAAGACAGGGTGCTCAGTATTAACTCTTGTAATTTATTATTCATGTTTTCATATACCAGGATTTTCATATTTCCTCAGAAAAAATACTGCAAACTATTGGCATACCATTTTGTGTGTGTGTGTGTGGCAATAGGGATTGAACCCAGGAGCCTCCTACCTCTGAGCTACACCCCCAGCCCTATTTTATTTTTTATTTTGAAACTCACTAAGTTGTGGAGGGCCTCACTAAATTGCTGAGGCTGTTGGACTGCTTTCTTACCAATTCGATACTTAGATTCAGAACACAAAGTTTCAGTTCGTATAACCTTATGAACTAGGATGAAAAACATTCTGCTAAAAACAATTTTTTTGTGTGTGGTACTGGGGATTGAACCCAGGGCCATTCTACCTCTGAGCTACACCCCCCAGCCCAATTTTTGTTTTGAAACAGGGTCTCACTAGGTAGCTGAGAGTCTCACTTGCTGAGGCTGTCCCTGAACCTGCGATCCTCCTGTCTCAGCCTCCCAAGCACTGGGATTACAGGCGTGTGCCACCACGCCTGGCTTAAAAACAATTTTTCATAAACAGAAACACCCACATATGGTGGAAGAGCCTCATAAACATACCACGTTTTTGATAATTTCGTCTTTGCCATCATGTTTCTGGACTTTGAGTAGATGGTAGCAGAAGTCCAACACAGCGAAGCGCCGTTGCTGCCCTAGAAGTACGATGATCATGCAGCCAGCCCAGTGGAGCCCGTCGCCGAAGCACTGCCTGCACCGAGAAGCAAGGAGATCAGCAGGTGGCACGTGAGCACCGGCCTCTATGTCAACACCAGGCCATCTGCATTCCTGCCTTTGCCCACAGTCGCCTCCTTCCACAGCCAGGAGGGCAGTGCTGAGCAACAGGCGATTTTCCTATGTTTGGGAAATACCTTTTCTGTTTCCTCTCACATGCTATTTCCTTTTTTAGTTTATACCCCTTCTGTGAAGAATGATTTTTCATGGACCTCCAACCCAGAAACACGCATGCCCAGTTTGTGTTCAGTCACTTCAGGTCCAGTGACTCCCTGGATACTAGTCCTGAGTCCTCTCTTTGGCATCAAGTAAGAAACCCGACTTAGGAGGCTTTCAAGCAACTCAGTGGGTGTTGGGTCCCCTTCCGGAAGAACTTGCCACCTGTGTTGGCCTCAGGCCACTCCTGCCTCCCCTCCCCACCAGGTCCTTCCCCTCCACTGGCAGGCGGACCCGTTCCAAAGCATCAACCCGAGCACACACTTACTCCACGGTGAACTCGTGCGTCCCCACGGGAATGCAGTAGACAAACTGCATGGCACTCCACAGCCGGTGGAACTCCACGCACTCGTCCACATGCATGACCCCGTTGCTGGGCAGAGGCCCGCGCCAGATGGGGTCGTCCAGAAAGGTCCCAATCCGCGTGAGGATGACTTCAAACATGGACAGGCCGCAGCAGAGACGCTCCTTGGTCAGCAAGTCGCCCTCTCTCGCGATTGCAATTTGCTGCAGAGAGCACAAGTGGTGGGGGGTATTACGGGCACAGCAGGATGCCATGCTAAAAACATGACTCAGAACACTTAGCTGCTAGAAGAGGGTTTGAGAAGTAAGCATCGACTAAATATGTATGTCAGCAATTATGTATACGTCTTACAAAATTAATTACACTCCACAGTCTAGAACCAACTACAGCTATTCCTAACCATGACCGACTTTGCTTCCAGGGCCCATGTGGCAAGGTCCAGAGACATTTTTGTTTGTCAGGGTGGGTCTACTGGCATCACCAGCAATGCCGCTAAACATCTTAAAATCCAAAGGATGGCCCTCACCACAAAGAATTATCTGGTTCAGAATGGCAACAGTGCCTAGGTTGAATAACCCGATCTGGTCTAAATTGATGTGAAATTGTAGAAATAGGCCCCAATACCTTGCCTCTGGTCTGAATTTCTTCTGTTTTAAGAAGAAACCCGATGGAAAAGGTTTCTTCATGAAAGGATGGACAGTGATACGTTACATGCATTCTGTATATCTTAGTTACCAAGTGATGTGCTGAGCCCTTTCCATAGATTAACTCACCGAAACCTGCCACCCTGGGAAGTATCTCTGTAGTGAACCCCCTTGAGACACAGATGTCCAAACAGCCGAGTGGCTCCATAGGCCTCACGATACCTCCAGGGCGCTCCCAACCCTGCCGCCTGGCCTGAGGTGGACACCCAGCTCGCCATTCGCGGAGCCACACTGCATTACCTGCGGGGTCCCCAGCCTTTCGATGAGCGGGACGAGGTGCAGCGGGGCATACTTGGATTCTAGTCTTTTCATCTTAGCATCAAGTCTCTCCCCCTCTGCAGGAAGAAACGATTGCAAAAGTTTTAATTTTGTTAAAGAAGTGGGAGATTAAGTTAACATAATGGACATAGGTTCTCTTTGGAAAGGGAGTGTTTTATAGAACCAGCCCATTTGGTATTTCAGTTGAGATTGACAGATAAACTTCTATAAAGCACCTTTGGGGCCCCCTTTCCCTGGTACCAGTAGAACTCCTCCCTCCACACAATAAACCCAACAGAGCCAAACAGCAGCAACAAACTAAACCTGACATAATTTTGCTCAATATTCATTTAAAAATCTTATTAAAAATTACAAATGTGAGCCCAAGTAGAAAAGAGTAAACTCTTCACCCATTGTGTGCTGCGATAACTGTCAACTCACCACAACTGTGTGTGTGTGCTGGGGATTGAACCCAGTGATGTTCTACCAGTGAGCTACATCCCCAGCCCATTTTATTTTTTTATTTTGAAACAGGTCTCATTAAATTGCCAAGGCTGGCCTCAAACTTCCTCCTGAATCAGACTCCTAAGTACTAGGATAACAGGCATGTGCCATTGCCCCCACCTCTACTCTTGTTTTATAGGTGCCCACCTCCCCCATGCTATTCTGAATAAAATCCTAGACTTCATATTAAAGCCCTACATACTTCACGTATTCAGTATTAATTTAGTTAGGTTATGCACACCCCTCCAGTTATCCCCAGATATGAATGAACAGGCACCAAAGTCCCATTCAATCCAAGCACCCAGAGTGAGCACCAATTCTCAGAGGGCTATGTAGAGGGAGCACCGCTCCTCAGAAAGGCTGTGCAGAGCGAGCACCATTCCTCAGAGGGCCACCCAGAAGAGCACTGCTCCTCAGAGGCCGTACAGATGAGCACCGCTCCTCAGAGGGCCATGTAGAGCGAGAACGTGTGGACTGGGTCAGAGCACAGACTCACCTTTCACATGGACTCGCGGCAAGATGTTCTGGAAAGGGGCTGCGTGCAGCAGGTCACACACTTCTTCTAAGGACTGCACAGAGAAGGAGCAGAGCATGTTAGGAAATGGATCCCGCAGCAAAGGTGGACAGGGAACGCTGGTGCTGAGACAGAGTGCACCCTTCCACTCAGTATAAACCCAGTACTTTAAGTGTCCATCAGAACACTCTCTGCAATGAAGGAAATGCCCTCTGTGGGTAGGGTGGCAGGTAGGGGCTGCGCCACCGAGGTTCCCATGAGCCCTTAGGTGGAAAGAACAATGAGGGCTTGGGGCTTGCTATACCCCCCATGTGGAAAGGGTCTGCCTAGGATGCAGGAAAAGGGGGGGTGTTAAAAGACACAGGTCCCCTCGAAGGCTGTCAACTCGCAGATGTGTCCATGCTTGGCCCTGGACTCCCTGACATGTAAGCCTACGACACATCTTCATTCATTCATTTATTCATTGGTACTGGGAACTGAACCCAGAAGCATTCTACTTCTGACCTATACCCCCAGCCCCTTTTTTAATTTTTTGTTTTGAAATAGGATCTCATTAGGTTGCCGAGGCTGGTCTTGAACCTGCGATTCTCCTGTCTCAGCCACCCAAGTACTGGGATTAATAGGCATGTGCCACCATGCTTAGCTCATCTTCTTTATTTCTTGTTTGCTGGTGTAAGGCAGCTGGTCCAGCAGCTCGGCCTCTAGAGGCCTGGCTGGTGATGTGGTCTAGTGGCACAGCATTTGTATAGCATGTGTAAGGCCTGGGTTCAATCCTTAGCACCAGGAAAAAAGAAAGAAAAGAAACAAAAGAGAGTGTATTCAAATTGAACATCTTATCAAATATTCACCACTGTCAGAGTGTAGAGATGAGCCATAAACAGGGAAGAGAAATATTTGCAACGTGTGTAACACATAAAGGAAACAAGGGACTTCTAATAAACCAGCTATAAGTATAACAGGCAAAAGAACCAAATTTAACAGAAAAATAGATAAGAAAAGCAAATGAACAAAGATGCCCACCTCATTCATCACGAGGGAAGGGCAGAACCACATAAGATTCATTTGATTCTAACTAGGCTTTCTAATTCAGCCCATAAACTCAGTTGATATGATGCACAGGGATAGAGGAACAGGCTAAATGACACCACAAGGAGGTAATCAGTCAAGAGGGTGAGGTGTCCCACTTCATGATTTCTTAGGTGGTGGTAGACTCCCAGGTGTTCACAATTAAGCTGTCTTATGATGCTTTTGTTGTCTGATATGGCAGCCAAGGGGAACAAGTAGCTATCTAAATTTAAACTAATTAAAATTCAATACAATTTATTTTTTTAAATTTTTTTTTTGCAGTACTGGGGATTGAACCCAGGGGCATTCTACCTCTGAGCTACACCGCCAGCCCTATTTTTTATTCTTTATTTTGATAACAGGGTCTCACTAAGTTGCGGAGGACCTCACTAAGTAGCTGAGGCTGGCCGTGAACCCGGATCCTCCTATCTCAGCCTCCCAAGTACTGGGATTACAAGCGTGCACCACCACGCCTGGCTCTCAATAAAATTTAAAAATCAGTTCCTCCGTCATGATCAGTCACGCTTCATGGACTCGACAGCCTCAGGGATGGGACTTTCTATCACTACAGAGATCTCTCCTGGGTAGCAATGCTTTATACTCTGCAGGTTTGTCATTTATGTTGTTTATTATTTTATTTATTTTTTTGAGATGGGGTCCATTATGCTGCCTAGGTTGGCCTTGAACCTATAATCCTTCTGCCTCAGCTCCCCCAGTAGCTGGTATTACAGGTATGCACCACAACACTGGCACATACAGCACATAAAACATTTTTACAATGTTTGCATAGAAAAACACTCTGGAAACAATGAACCACATTACATTTTTGTTTTTCAATTATAGGTAACAAATTTAAAATAAATAGCCATGAAATACGAAGGGTCAGAGTGGCAGGTGCTCCCTGCTGTGGACCAAGATGCTAGGTCCCAATAAAGAGCCATCTTCTGCCACCAGCAGCAGGTCTGGGGCAGGCGAGACCGCACACTCACCAGGCTCTGCTCGATGAGCAAGCAGAAGAGGACGGCGTTCCCCACCTCCCGCAGGTTCTGGAAACACACGGTCTTCAGCTCTGCGTACTCCACAATGTCCTTCAGCTGGTGGTGGAAGAACTCCAGGATGCCTGTGGTGGCAGAAGCCAGGGCTGGGGTTGGGGGAGGCTGCAGGGGCAAAGCCCTAGCAGCTTGGGTCCACAGCAGGGAGGACCTGCCACTCTGACACTGCCATTGTGCCTGGTTAGGAGGACTGCCACGACATGTGATCCCCAACATCTGCCCTTCAATGGAGGGTCATTCACCCCGTATGACCTCCACAGACCATGTGGCCTTGTGCGGGGCTTTGACCCCTCTTTCTCAGTCAACCCTTTATCTTCAGAGAAGGCTGTGATGATAGGAAATGTCACCACATCACAAGAGTAAAGGAGACCACACTGACATCTCCAGGAGCCAGGTGTGGTGGTGCACACCTATAATCCCAGTACTTGGGAGGCTGTGACAGGAGGATTGCAGGTTCGAGGCCAGCCTCAGCAACTTACCGAGACCTTGTTTCAAAATCTAAAAAAGTAAAAATAAAAAGGGTCAGGGGTGTGGCTTGGAGGGAGAGTGCCCCTGGGTTCAATCTCCAGTACCAAAAAAAAAAAAAGAAAAGAAAAAAGAAAGAAACAGGGTCTCGCTGCAGGGTCTTGCTAAGTTACAGTGCGCTGGCCTCAAACCAGTGATCCTCCTGTCTCAAGCCTCCCAGTCACTGGGATTGCAGGCATGTGCCACTGAGCCCAGTGATCCCAACGACATCCATCGACTTTCTGACAATGAATTGAAATCAATTCTTCTGAGCAAGAGCCATGCTGATGGCTGCTTTCCTTCACGGCGCAGAGCGGCCCCTCAAACAACAAGAGCCTTGGGCTGGTGCCGGGCACTGTCCAGGAGCTCAGCCACAGACAGACAGACCGCCCATCAGGACAGAATCCTGTCATATCTGCACATGTGGGCTCAAGTCCTTTAACAAGACCAGGCTAATGTTCACTGTCCAGCTTTCAAGAGAGTGTGACCAGATAAGAGAAAAAAGCCAGCTTTAAGTGGCGAAGGTCCCTATAGCTCAGTTTTATCATGAAGCAACACTTTTTGAGATCATTTTATTTGAGATTACATTTACTTGGGTTAGCCCGAGACCTGCCTGCAGCAAAGCGTCTGGGCTGGGCCTGAAGAACATGTCCGCCCAAGGGCCCTGCAGCCATAAGCAGGACAGGCTGGAGCCAGGGGACAGTCTGCCAACCAGCCAGACTGTCTGGGAGGTGGGAGAGGAAGAGGGGAGAGGGGGCCAGACCTGCACCCTGCTCTGCAGTACTGCCTGAGGCTCAGTACCCTCAAGCCCAGAAGGGCACAAGGACCTGGTTGTTCAGCTCCTGCCCTCCGTGGTGGGTGACTCTTGTGTGAGGAATCCGTGGGAACATAGAGTCCCATCGCCTCTCAGCACCTAACCCTCACTGATGGGGGCCCTTCAGCTTCCTCACTAGCGAGTGTGACCCCGACGCACCTTCCCACACACCCACCTGCTTCCTGGTCTGTCTGTTCTACTTTGAGTAGCCAGCTCTGGTGTGGGCATCTTCCCTCCTCTCCGCCTCCCCTGGGGAAGGCAAATCTCATCCTTCTTTTCTCAATTTCTCGCTATGGTGTAGGGGCTGACCTTTCCCTCTTTTCTGCGGGAACTACCAATAAGCCCCACACACCCGCAAGGGGTGTGCACTTGCCCGGTGCTTGAGGGGCCCGCGCTCACCTGGAGAGCCGTACTCGTGCCGGGGCAGGCGACAGATCTTGGGCATCACCTCCATTAGCGTCTTCACGTACTGCAGGATCGTGCCTTGCAGCTGTGAGAGACAAGCAGGTTGTGTCAGCCACTGGCCTCTGTTCTCCTGGAAGCCTGTGGCTACTGCATGTTCACAGAAACGAGTCTGTCAGCAAAACGCATGGTAATGACCAGGACAGTGGGGCGACCTTGGCCGAGGAATGAAATCCCACTGTGGAGAGAGAGCGGCCCGCGCTAGCAATCTTCAAACAGCTGAGGGATTTCATGCTCTGAAATACACTCCCCTCCAAGATGCAAGTGGCCCTGAGGCGCCACTGGAAGGAGTGCAGGAAGCGTGTCTCTGAAAATGCGTCACCAACACTGAGAGCCGCCACCGCTCTCTTGAGCACTTGTCCTCGCAGGGCAGCTTCTGCGCTCCTCTGATGGACTCGGGACAACTTCAGGGCAGGACCACGCCACTTCTGTGCTCAGCCAGTGAGGCCTGTATTCTAGCGTCCTCCAACCTACCAAATGCTGCTGGGGTCCTAGGAAGGCCTGGCGGGGTCAGAGGGTCATGGCTGCGCAAACATCCTACACGAGCCAACATGGCTCCTCTACATTCTGATTCACTCTTAACCCTGACCTATGTGGCTACAGATTTATTAGTGCCTTAGAATTATTTTTTTTTAGTACTGTGGATTGAACCCAGGGACATTCTACCTCTGAGCTACACCCCCAGCCCTATTTTTTTTTATTATTCTTTATTTGGAAACCGGGTCTCACTAAGTTGTGGAGGGCTTCACTAAGTAGCTGAGGCCGCGAACCTGGATCCTCCAGTCTCAGCCTCCCAAGTACTGGGATTACAAGTGTGCGCCACCACGCCTGGCATTAGTGCCTTAGAATTCTATCAGCTTTTGCTTTGCACCAAGGTCAGGGCTGTATATCTCCTTGATGGACTACTGCAGTAACCGAGTGGACACAAATCCAGTTTCAAGCTTTCTCTTGGTTAGTGGGTGAATCTTGGGAAAGACATGAAAATCTACACTTGGCAGTGAAGAAATCTAAAGAAATGCTCAATGTCACAGAAAGAGTAGTGAAATAGAGAGAGCTGGGGAAATATCTCAGTGGTAGAGCACTTGCCCAGCATACACAAGGCCCTGGGTTTCAACTCTAGTACTGAAAAAAAAAATTAAAATAAGGAGAAAAGATTAAAGATTTTTTTTGGTACTGGAGGTTGAATGAAGGGGCATTCTACCCCTGAGCTACACCCCAAGCCCTTTCTATCTTTTATTTTTGAAACAGGATCTCCCTAAATTGCTGAGGGTCTTAATAAGTTGCAGAGGCTGGCCTCAAACCTGAGATCCTCCTGTCTCAGCCTCCCAAGTACTGGGATTACAAGTGTGTGCTTCTATACTTGGCAAGATTAAAGATTTTTAAAAGTTCTTAGTGAATGATAGGTATAAACTATGTATAGAAAACTAAATTTCCTATAGATTGTATTGTTTGGATATTAAGTGTCCCCACTAAATCTACTGTAGCTTTTATGGTGTGGATACACAACGTCCCCCAGAGAAGCTCGTGCGTTGGATGATGTGGCCAGGTTCAGAGGTGGGGCGTAGCTGGAGGAGGTGGACCACTGGGGCTTGGTCCTGGGGATGGTACCTGCCCTTGGCCCCCTCCTCTCACCCTCTCTGGTTCCTGGCCACCATGAGGTGAGAGCGGCTTTTCTTCCACTATGCCCTCCTGCTGAGCCATTTCGACCTTGGAGCTGGCTAACTATGGACTAACTTCTGAAACCGTGAGCCCCAAGTAAACCTTTCTTCCTCCAGGCTGTGCCTGTCAGATATTTTGACCACAGTGACAGAAAAGCTGACTAAGACAGTGGCCTACAAATGGTATCATTGTCCCTGACTTTCCCTTTTCAAAGACTTGATGACCATAAGGCTTCTGCGCAAACGGTGGCACCTGCGAGCCATGGCCTCCCAGCGAGCGGCCCCTCCTGCAGCCCGCCTGCCACAGACGCCTCAGAGTCCCCACAGACTCGCAGCTCCACATGGTCAGCACGCTTTATTCTGTTTCCCTCAGTACCAATGTTTCTGTGAAATCATGTTTTATGAAAACTCGCATTTCATAGATGGGAACAGGGGTCTCTGCAGAATATTCCCAGATGTTACCCTTCCTAGACATTTGCCAAATGAAACATGAAGAAAACACAAAGAGACAGGAGAAGGCAGGCTGCAGCACGCATCCATCCTTTGATCATGGCCTCCTACTTTCAGGGTTTTGTTTTGTGTGTGTGTGGTACTAGGGATTGAACGGGGGTGTTCTACCTCTGAGCTATTTATTTATACCCCAGCCCTATTTTACTTTTGTTTTTTTGTGGTACTGGGGATTGAACCCAGGGGCATTCTACCTCCGAGCTACACCCCCAGCCTATTTTTATTCTTTATTTTTGAAATAGGGTCTCACTAAGTTGCGGAGGGCCTCACTATGTAGTTGAGGCTGGTTGTAAACCTGTGATCCTCCTATCACAGCCTCCCAAGGACTGGGATTACAAGCGTGCGCCATCACGCCCAGATTTATTTTCAGTTTTATCTTCCAGAGCATTTTTTTTCCTACAAGTCTTGGATATCATTGGTAGTCCTTTACTAGGGAGGGACTATTTCTGCATGTAAAAAGCAATATTCTCTGATAAGGAAGACAATGTTTTAGTTATCAAAAACTCCTTCTGTGAGTCGGTTAAAATAACCTGAACCCATTCTCTTTGTCATTTTATTTTTCCTGAGGCAGGATCTCACTCTGTTGCCCAGGTTGGCCCCAAACTCCTGGGCTGAAGTATTCTCCTGCTTCAGCCTCGTGAGTAGCTGGGACTACAGGGACTGCCACTGTACCTGTGGACCCATTCTCTTGAATTAGGAAAGATGGGGGAGAAAGCAAGGTCTCAGCAGTGTCTCAAGCTAACCCGAATCACTCATCTGTTAGACTCACCATCCAGACACAGAGGGAAGACCCCTGGCAGGTTCTACCTCAGTGAGTTCATGCCGTGGGAAGGAACTCTCTTCAAGGGGACTCACCAGGCTCTTGACGACCTTCAGCAGCTCCTCCATAACCACCGCGATGCCCTGGTAGCCAAGCAGCCGGCAGATGACTTGGAAGTGTGGAGGCCCCACGAAGTTCCGGTAGCTGCCATAAATACTGGAGTAGGCCAGGTTCAGAGCCTAGGGAACAGGGGACAGTTTTTTCAACCTGGTCCCTACGCACACAGGCAGATGAAAATCCACAGAGATGCATTCAATACACATACCACTGAGGTCCTTACTGGTAGGAAGGTCTTCAACCTGTTATAAAAGCAAACGTCTTAAGATAGGAAGAGCCCAGGGAGATCCTGATGGGGCAATGGAAGCTGTCCTCCTAGGGAGGTATGGGGTGCCTGAGATTTGGGGGAGATCAGTCCCCTTTGGGGAAAGTGAGGAAGGCGGTGAGAGTCCCTCATGCAGGAGACACCTCTAAGCTCATCGAAGGCTGCAGGTGTGGAGAGCACAAGACTCCTTACGGAAGTGCTCGGTTCTACTAATTGTCCTCCCATAAGTTCATTAGCTGCACCCCACACATTTTAATTGCTTATCTTTATATCTGTTCAATTTTTTATTTTTTAATTTTTAAATTTCCTTTAGGATTCTGACCTATGGATTATTTCAAAGTGTTATAATTTTCTAGCGTTTGGAGATTTTCTTGTCTTTTTGTTGTTGTTCTTACTGATTTCTAGTTTGAGTTCACTGTGGTCAGAAAACACATTGTATGATTTCAATTCTTTTAATTTTTATTTTGTTTTGGCAGTACTGGGAATCAAACCCGGGGCCTCACACCCGCTAGGCAAGCACTCTACCACTGAGCTACATCCCCAGCCCTCAATTCTTTTAATTGTGTTGAAGTTTGTTTTCTGGCCCAGGACATGCGTGTCTTACGGCTATTTGAAGAAAGTGCGTGTTCTCTGTTGCGTGGTGGAGTGCTCAGCGCACACCGCTCACGTCCTGCTGGGCGATGGTCTAGTTAAGTTCTTTTCTCACACTGATTTTGTTTGCTGCTCTGTTACCGCCATTACTCAGAGGAGCGCTGCAGTCCTCAGGTGTAACTGTGGAGCTTCGTGTCAGTTTCTGCTTCAAGCACAGACGCTCTGTCGTTTGGTGCTGTGATCTGGGTGGTCTGACCTTTTATCATTAGGTGATGTCCTTGGTAGCATCCTTTGCTCTGAAGTCTATTTTATCTTATATTAATGAAGTCACACTTGCTTTCTTCTGAATAACACTGCATCTTTTATCTTTTTCTATTCTTTCCCTTTGACCTTCCTGTACCACTAACAAAAAGTGGGCTTGTGGTAGCACATAGGTACACCATATGTTTTAGAGTTGGGGGGGGGTCCTGGGATTGAACCCATGGCCTCATGCACTCTCAGAATATGTTCTACCACTAAGCTACACCCCCTGCGTTGTGTTTTTAAATCCATTCTGCCAATTTCTTTCCTCTGCTTCATCTTCCTGCATTCCCGTGGGACACTTGAACAGTTCTTAGAATTCCATTTTGACTTACCCAAAGAACTTTAAAGATTATCTCCTTATAGATATTTTATAATACTCTAGATATTACCTTTTATATATACAACACAGTTTACTGATGTCAACATTTTACCACTTTTAAGCACACCAAACATCTCCATTTAGGTCCCTTTGCCACCTTGCATTATAACTGTCCTAAATGCTTCCTGTACATAAACTGAGGACCATGTCGGGAGTGCAAGGATTCCAGGAGTGTGCAGGAAGAGTTAGCACTGTGTGCTGCTGCTCATCTCTGAGGACCTTCATGAAGGCTGTTTGCAACTCCTAGAAACTCTTCAAAGTACTCCTTCCCACAGGAAGGCAGGAAGAATGATAACCTGTGGCTGTGAGCATAAGAGAGGGAGGCCTTGGCCTAGCTCCACACTCCACCTGACACGTCTTCCCCTGTGGACCTGCTTCATCCTGCTGTGATAACCTGTGGCTGTGAGCATAAGAGAGGGAGGCCTCGGCCTAGCTCCACACTCCACTTGACACGGCTTCCCCCATAGACCCTGCTTCATCCTGCTGTGATAACCTGTGGCTGTGAACACAACTGAGGGAGGCCTTGGCCTAGCTCCACACTCCACCTGACACGTCTTCCCCTGTGGACCCTACTTCATCCTGCTGTGATAACCTCTGGCTGTGAACACAACTGAGGGAGGCCTTGGCCTAGCTCCACACTCCACTTGACATGTCTTCCCCTGTGGACCTGCTTCATCCTGCTGTGATAACCTGTGGCTGTGAGCATAACAGAGGAAGGCCTTGGCCTAGCTCCACACTCCACCTGACACGGCTTCCCCCATAGACCCTGCTTCATCCTCCTGCTGTGATAACCTGTGGCTGTGAGCATAACTGAGGGAGGCCTTGGCCTAGCTCCACACTCCACCTGACACGGCTTCCCCCATAGACCCTGCTTCATCCTCCTGCTGTGATAACCTGTGGCTGTGAGCATAACTGAGGGAGGCCTTGGCCTAGCTCCACACTCCACCTGACATGGATTCCCCTGTGGACCTGCTTCATCCTCCTGCTGTGATAACCTCTGGCTGTGAGCATAACTGAGGGAGGCCTTGGGCTAGCTCCACACTCCACCTGACACGGCTTCCCCCATAGACCCTGCTTCATCCTGCTGTGATAACCTGTGGCTGTGAGCATAACAGAGGGAGGCCTTGGCCTAGCTCCACACTCCCCCTGACACGTCTCCCCTGTGGACCTGCTTCATCCTCCTGCTGTGATAACCTGTGGCTGTGAGCATAACTGAGGGAGGCCTTGGGCTAGCTCCACACTCCCCCTGACACGTCTCCCCTGTGGACCCTACTTCATCCTGCTGTGATAACCTCTGGCTGTGAGCATAACTGACTCAGTCCTGTGAGTCTTTCCAGTAAGTCACCAGATGTGTGGATGGTCATGAGATGTCTAAAACAGAGTCTAAGTCTAGGCTGATCATAAGACTACATTGACCAAGTCAAAGAATGGAGACCCTGCCATGTCCCTCTCCTGTGCCAACTCTGACAACCCGATCAGACTTGAAGGAACCATACATAGATCATCAGGTCAGACAACCCCTCTGCCCTCCTCAAGGCTCCACCACTGTGCTCTAAATGCCAGGATTCTGTATAAGATTTTTGCTTGATAATAGGTTCACTGCTTGGGGGCGGGGAGAACCGAAAAACCAAAACCACATGAAAATCATTAGTGAAATGAATGACCTCATCTTACAAAACCACATGAAAATCATTAGTGAAACCAATGACCTCATCTTATGAGCGACAACGTTCATTCCCAAAGCTGACCTGCCTGAGCCTGTGTCTCTCAGAAGAGCCTTGATCACTAAATACTTAAGTCCCTGGCTTAGTCCAGCATCCCTGTAACGCTGGGCTAACCCCCAAAAGGATGCCCAGAAACAACACACCTGGAACAGATATGACTTAACGACTTGGGGGGGAGGGGCTCTTACCTCTGGGGATGGCAAAGTTCAAAAGCCACATTGAAAACACAGGCTCAAGCTGGGCGTGATGGTGCACGCTTGTAATCCCAGTACTTGGGAGGCTGAGAACGGAGGATCAGGGTTCGCGGCCAGCCTCAGCTACTTAGGCCCACTGCAACTTAGTGAGACCCTGTTTCAAAATAAAGAATAAAAAATAGGGCTGGGGGTGTAACCTGGAGGTAGAATGCCCCTGGGTTCAATCCCTGGTACCGAAAAAAAAAAAAGAAAACAAGGGCTCAGAGGAGGGAAGTATGCTGGACATCTGGCCATATGGCTCAGTTCAAGACTGCTGCCCACACCTGGTGAAAACCCTGTGGCTCACTGACGACCAGAGGAAGCGGGCCGCCACCCCAATGGAGCCAGCTCTAGACTCACTAGTCCTGTGACTTGGGTCTCTAGCTCTGTGTCAGCCATCTGTGAATCGGGGACAATCTTACCTAGCTTACAGGAAGGAAAATACCAGTAACATGCTCAAGAATTTTACGCATGGTAGGCATTCCAGGAGTGGTGAGATTGTCAAGGACTCCCAAAGATAACTTTCTCTTAAATGAGTCACCTGTTTAGGTCAATTTTATTCTCATAAGACACTAGCCCTAGGTTCATTATTCATAAAAAGAAAAAAGAACCAATCAGATTTTTAAACTGGATTTCTGTGTATTCCATAATCACACAGATACAAACACTAATTACTCGGCAGCAGAATACAGTGCATGGCGAGCACAGAGGCTGCTTGTTCCCAGCACAAAACAACAACAAAAAAGCGTCATCTAATATGTGCAAGATGAGCAGTCAACACAATGTCACTTGTATAGAAGTCCAAATAATCTTATAAAAAACAAAAAAGCCGGGCGTGGTGGTGCACGCTTGTAATCCCAGTAGTTGGGAGGCTGAGACAGGAGGATCACAGGTTCGTGGCCAGCCTCAGCTACTTAGTGAGGTGCTCTGCAACTTAGTGAGACCCTGTTTCAAAATAAAGAATGAAAAATAGGGCTGGGGGTGTAGCTCGGAGGTAGAATGCCCCTGGGTTCAATCCCCAGTACCACAATAAAATAAAATAAAATAAAATAAAATAAAATAAAATAAAATAAAATAAAATAATAAAATAAATAAAATAAAATAATAAAAAAATAAATAAAATAAAATAAAAAATAAAATAAAATAAAAAAATAAAATAAATAAAATAAATTAAATAAAATAAAATAATAAAATAAAAAAAAATACTGTTTTTAGGCTGTAAGAATTTAGATAAAACTAACAGAAGCTGGAATCTCCTCCAGGGAGGATCAGGCTCAGGCACAGTCATCTGGCCTAAACGCAGCAGTTGGATTCAAGTCCTCTAGTCTTTCTTTCCCCTAGAAAGGGCACCTGACTGGCAGAGCCCTAACGTGCCTCTACCCCTGTGGGGACGTCACTGAGGTGACGGGGTAGGGTCATCTCAAGTAAACTAAGGGCCACCTCTGTGCCTGGCTAGGAACAGACATGCCCGCCTCCCTGTGCTCTCAGAGGAAAACTCTAGAGGATAAAAACATGTCTCCTCGCCTTCATCACCACTGTGGATGCACAGGCGTGCCTGGACAAGAACAACACCAGCGTGGCCCGGGATCTTCTCTCCAAACCACGCCACAAGGCCTCTCCCGGGTCTCAACCACCAGAACCACAGCCAGGTGGCACAGCCGGGAGGCACACCATCGGCATGGCCTGATGGCTGCGCTTCCTCAGAGACCCATCTTCCCTTGCTTCTAGAGTTGTTCTCTTCAGACTTGGGTGGGGAGGAACATCCCTCCCCAGTCTTTAATCTTCAGTTTCGAAAATGCAAGAACCCCCTACACTCCCACACCAGCAGATGAACTGCATTACTGTTAGACTGCATCAAGGTGTTATAGAAAAATAGATTATCCTTCAAAAACCTAAAGAGAACATAAATCTTCAGGCCATGCAGTCTTTACAGTGTCACCCTCAGACTGCCCAGGCCCACTTTTGGAAGAAGAGTCTGAACAGCCTCTTATCACATCTCTGTCTGCAGTTCAGAGACGCTGAGAAAGGGCCCCACTCTTCTGCTTCGGGTGCCTCACTTGCGATGAAAAGACCCCCACCTCTTACCTTTTCTTTTTGTGTGTGTGTGGTACTGGAGATTGAACCCATGAGCACTCTACCTCTGAGTTACACTCCTACTCCCTAGCCCCATTTTATTTATTATTATTATTATTATTATTATTGTATTATTATTTGTGGTACTGGGGATTGAACCCAGGAGCATTCTACCTCCAAGCTACAACCAGCTCATTTTATTTTTGGTTTTTGAATTAGGGTCTCACTATGTTGCTGAGGCTGTCCTCAACCTGGAATCCTCCTGTCTCAGCCTCCCAAGTACTAGGATTACAGGTGTGCACTGCCACGCCCAGGTTCCTTCTCGAACATTTGAAAATAATTTTCATTAACACATAATAATTGGAATATTCATGAGGTATGCTGTGAGCTTTCTTTCGTCTTTTTGGTACTAGGGATCAAATCCAGGGGGCATTCTCCCGCTCAGGTACACCCCCGGCCCATTTTATTTTTATTTTTTTAAATTTTGAAACAGGGTCTTGCTAAATTGCTGAGGCTGGCCTCGAACGTATAATCCTCCTGTCTTAGCCTCCCAAGTACTGGAATTACAGGCATGTGCCACCACACCTGGCCAATATTTCAATACATGTATACAATGTATAATGATCAAAGGGTATAGAAATATTATCACTACCCTGATATGATCATTATATATTGTATACATGTATCAAATTATCACACTGTACCCCATAAACATGTACAATTAAATTAAAACAGCCACTTGCACCCTAACCTACAGGAGCTGCAGCTCCAAGCCCACCTCCCCAGGCTCAGCTGTGAGCAGGAAGGGGGCACGGGGGCAGCCCGCCGTGACTGTGGACCTGATGGCAGGGAGCAGGGTCCTCCTGCCTCAAGGGGCACAAGGCAGTGTGGTGGGCCAGCCTCAAGCACAGCTGCTCACGTGCACCTGAGACGCCCAGCTCTGAGCAACCAGCAGAGGGGATGGACCACATCCTGACCTCCCCGGTGAGACTTCACGTTGAACCCGGCTCTCTGTCTCCTTAGGAGCCTGGCTGCCTGCAAGTGAGAACGTTTAAATACTGATGAGCGTGGCAGCCTGCCCCAGAACCATGGGGTCCAGGGACAGGCTTGCCGGCAGCTCCAGAAACAATGTCACTCTGCAGAAGAGAAGCTGGGTACTTCAACCTTTCCCCATCTGATGAGCAAAATAATTCTGCTGTCAGTATTTCTCTTCAGTTGTTGGTGAGTTGGGATATGTTCTTTTTATTTTTATTTTTGTGAAGCGTCTGCTCATTTCATGTTCCTTTTTTACTGTAGAGTGTTTATCTTTTCTTACGGAATCATATGAGTGCATTTTGACAGTCGATCCCTGGAATCCGTGGAGTGGACACCAAAATCCTCAGATGTTCATCACACCCTCCCTTACGTGTAATTAGTCTCTAGATTACTTATAAGAACTCATGCAATGTAAACACTAGGTCAGTAGCTGCCATACTGTGTTGTTTAGGGAATGAAGTCAAGAAAAGTCTGCATGTTCAGTTCATACAGTTTCATTCTTCCTGAATATTTCTGATCCAGTCAGTTGAATCCACAGATAAGGAACATACAGATGAGGGCTGAGTGGATTAAGAACACCAGCCCTTACTAACCCTCACACTGCTGCACTGCTAGCCATCCCCTGCATGGCCACTGTCCTACCTCACTAGACACGGGTGTCTAGGGCTTCCCTCTGCTCATCACGCACAGTCAAGTCTGTAGCTTCTAGAAGTCAGATCTTTCCTGTATCCTGTATCACAGCAGCCCCGGCCTGTGCACCTGGATGGCAGCCCTGGACCACGTCTCAGCAACACTCCTGAGAGTCTTCCATATGCTTTCTTTTTTTTTTTTTTTGCGGTACTGGGGATTGAACCCAGGGGCATTTTACCTCCGAGCTACACCCCACCCCTATTTTTTATACTTTTTTTTGAAACTGGGTCTCACAAAGTTGCGGAGGGCCTCACTAAATAGCTGAGGCTGGCCGCGAACCCGGATCCTCCAGTCTCCGCCTCCCAAGTACTGGGATTACAAGTGTGTGCCACCACGCCCGGCTCCATATGCTTTCATAGCTTGATATATTTTTTTTTTTGCAATACTGGGGATTGAACCCAGGGGCATTCTACCTCCGAGCTACACCCCCAGCCCTATTTTTTTATTCTTTATTTGGAAACAGGGTCTCACTAAGTTGCGGAGGCCTCACTAAGTAGCTGAGGCTGGCTGTGAACCCGGATACTCCAGTCTTTGCCTCCCAAGTACTGGGATTACAAGAGTGTGCCACCATGCCCGGTTTAGCTTGATGTTTTTAAACCTTTAAATCTCCCAACAATCTTACTTATTTTAATGCCAGGAGTGAGGCTGGACCCACTGCCACATCTGCCACCTGGCCACAGTTTTCCCAACACTACAAACTAATTCCAGACAATCATTTTTTGAGGTTGGTTCTTTCTGTCCGTTTTTGAGATGGGGGTTTCACTATGTTGCCCAGGCTGGCCTCCAACTCCTAGGCTTAAGCAATTTTCCTGTTTTAGCCTCTCAAATAGCTAGGACCACAGGCGTATGCTACCAAGCCCATCTAGTTTCTGTTTTAAATTACTGCTTTCCAGAAAGATGTTAATGGAAGAGAAGGAAAAATAACATTTTCTAAATGGCATCATACATTTAAGTCACTGCAACTAAAATGATTTAAATTAAATTTCAAGCTGGGTGCAGAGGCACACACCTGTAGTCCCAGCTACTCAGGAGGCTGAGGCAGGAAGATCACTTGAGCCCAGGAGTTGGAGGCTGGGCTAGGCATCATAGTGAGACCATCCCTCCAACAAAACAAAACAACAAAAAGAAAAAATTAAATTTCAAAATATGCTTTATAGTCGGGCATGGTGGCATATGCCTATAGTCCCAGTACTTGGGAGGCTGAGACAGGATTGCAGGTTTGAGGCCAGCTTTAGCAACTTAGTGAGACTGCTTCAAAATAAAAAATAAAATAGGGCTGGGGGTGTAGCTTGGAGGTAGAATGCCACTGGATTCAACCTCTAGTAACAAACCAAACCAAAACAAATCAAATATGCTTTATGATGAACTTCAAAAATCCTAACACAAACCCAAACCTACCTTGGAGCCATGCAGATATTGGGGCTGTGCATTAGGCTGTTTATCTCTTTGAAATTCCTGAGAAAATGGCAATACTGTCCGAACAAACCTACACAAGAAAGATTAAGAAGAGGAAACCAAATTTATTGTTAGCTCTTTTTATTCAGAACTTTTCCCCATTACCCATCTATTAAGTCTTCCTCCCAATTAAGTGATAAAATCATCAAATAGGAAAATTCTAGTAAATAAGAAGCCATATTATGAATTAGCTATAAATACTCTGAAATACAATAAATGTATCAAAAGTCAAGAGCCAGAGCAAGCACACCTGATGCCCTTCCACCCACTAAACACAGTCTCCAAACTCACGGCAAGACTAGCACAACACCTCAAGCCCAGTGCCAGCCTTTGACAAACAGGAATGGACGCAAACTTGGTGTTGCTGTGTGTCCACACACCGTGACGACGGCAGACTGCAGCCCCATGGCGCGCAGTGACCTCCCACTCACTCAGATGACCAGCTACCAGCTAGCAAGGAAGAGCAAGCAAACCTAAGTAGTTATGGCCAAACTCAGTCAACTAATTCTATCTTGACAATGGACCAGGATTACATTTTCAAGCAGAAATGTCAAAGTTGGCACTTTTAGATCAGAAGGGTTTGTTTAAACATACAACTTTGACAAAGAAGTGTAAAAAAAAACATGGATTTGCTGATTATTTCGTTCTGAGAACTTGACGACCTCATATTGCACTTAAGTAAATAAAAAGGGAAGAAACTGTCAAAACACTGTCAGCATATAAGACGTGTGCATCTGCAAGGAGACCTGTATCCTGCAAAGAGGCTGAGTGCGCTTACAGACAGGGCAGAAGAGCAGCTGCAGGGCCAGCTTCCCGCGTACTGTAGCACTCCTGCACCCCAGCAACCGGGGGCCTTGAAACTACCCAAGTAAGTACCCCAGGAGAAAAAAACGCACACTTCCCTCTCTTGTGTGTGATTCTTTAAAGGATCCCAGATGACTGTACTGTCAGTATGTCAATATCCCTTGTGGTTCTAACACACAGTGTTGTGTGCATGTCTGCATCTGTCTAAATATGTGTACATCTGTGTATTTGTGTGTGTGTATGTGCATGTGTATGTGTATGGGGATGTCTGATTTGCATGTGTGTGTGTGCATGTACCTAAGGTCACACACTTGTTACACATCAGCCTCTACCCACCTCTAGTGAGGACCGGGGACAGGAGAGGACAGCAGATAGAAAATCACAGCCCAGAGCCGGGCGTGGTGGTGCACGCTTGTAATCCCAGTACTTGGGAGGCTGAGATCGGAGGATCTAGGTTCGCAGCCAGCCTCAGCTACTTAGTGAGGCCCTCTGCAACTTAGTGAGACCCTGTTTCAAAATAAAGAACAAAAAATAGGGCTGGGGGTGTAGCTCAGAGGTAGAACACCCCTGGGTTCAATCCCCAGTACTGCAAAAAAAAAAAAAGGAAAATCAGAGCCTAGACTACTGAGGAGAGTCAGGCACCAAAATGAGACACATTACTTTTGTTATAGAGGCTTTTTTCCATGTCTACTTAGAACACGATTTGTTTTCCAAAAGTAAAAATGTTTAAAATGCTGGTTAGATTTTTGAAAGCAGGCCTTAACTGATTTTGTTTATGATATAGCTGAGATATAAAACTGTCAAGGTAATATAATTACTCCCCATATTATATGTTATTATTACATTTTTAATCAAAATACATATATATGGCACTATGTGTGTGTGTGTGTGTGTAATGCTAGGGATTGAACCCAGGGGAATTCTACCTCTCAGCTATACCCCTAGTCCTTTTTATTTTTTGTTTGGAAATAAGGTCTTGCTAGGTTGCTGAGAGTCCCACTAAGTTGCTGAGGCTGGTCTCGAACTTGCGATCCTCCCGTCTCATCCTCCCAAGTACTGGGATTATAGATGTGTGCCACCATGCCCAGCTATATGTATTTATTTTATATACAAATACATTTTTGGTACTGGAGGTTTTACCCAAAGGCTTTCTACCTCAGAGCTACCCCCCCTCAGCCTTATTTCTTATTTTGAAACAGGGTCTCACTCAGTTGCTAAGGGACCTCACTAAGTTGCTGAGGCTGGCTTCAAATCTACTCTCCTCCTGTCTCAGCCTCCCAAGTACTGGGATTACAGGTGTGTAATACACCATGCTTGGCTCTTTTATTTTATATTTCTTTTCTTTTTGGGTTTTTTTTTTTTTTTTTTGGTCCTGAGGATTGAACCCAGAGGCATTCTACCTCCAAGCTATATCCCCAGCCCCATTTTATTTCTTATTTGGAAACAGGATCTTACTGGGCTGCTGAGAGCCTCCCTAAATTGCCAAGGCTGTCCTTAAACCTGCAATCCTCCTGTCTCAGCCTCCCAAGTACTGGGATTACAAGCATGCACCACCATGCCGGCTATTTTATATTTCTAAATAATATACTGCGACAACTTTTTGACTTATCAAATTTAGATATGGATTGATTATTAGGTAGAATTTGATTACTCCCAGTTCCCGGGAGGCACCCTCTAAACCGGTGGCATTTCTGAGTGACAATGACTGTAATTCATGGAGGCCCCCTGGACCACACCCGTATTTATGCTGAGGAGACTCTGGGCAGGGGCTGGCCACACCAGAAACACCAACCCTGTGACCACAGTCTGCTGCTTTGATCTAGGTGAAATTCGCAGACCTCCTGTGGGGAGGGAGTCTAAGGTTGAGCTCAATCACACGACTAATAGTCAATTGTGCAATCCCACCTACATAATGAAACTCCCGATAAACAGACACTAAGGCCTGGTTGGCAGTATTTTCAAATCCTGTCACGCGTCAGTGTAAGGAGGTGACGTACCCCTGGATGGGGAAAGCTTGGCATGTGGGATCCCCCGACCTCACCCTGTGGGTCTCTTCTGATTCGTGTCCTTTTGCTTCAATTAACTGTAATTATAATAGTGTGCTTCGTGAGTACTGTGATCCTTTCACCTGGAGAGGGTCCCCTGAACTTACATCCAGCTAGTCAGAAATGAGGGTAGCTCACGGAACCCCAAGTTTGTGGCTGGTGCCTGAAGTGAAGGCAGCCTCGTGAAGGCGTGTGCCCTCAGACGCTGCTGCAGGCAAACTCAGCACAATCCCCAACAGGAAAACCAAGATTCGGCGCCAACATCCGAAGCCCACGCCAGACCCCTTCGCTAAACAAGACTCGGTTTTCACCTCCTTTTAATCCTACCCGTGCCGGGCCCAGGAGTAACCTTGTGTTTACCCCGCTTGAGGTTTGCTGAGCTCCTTGGATTATAGCTTTCACCAAAATTGGAAAATTCTAGGCCATTAATTTTCAAATATTCTTTTCGGCCTCAGCCTCTTATGAGTCTTCCAGTTACAGACGGATTAGAACCCTTGATATTGTCCCACAATTGGCTGAGGCGCATCACCTTTTTCATCATGTTTTTTTCCTAGAAGAATGGCACATTTTTATAAGGGGAAACCTCTGGGGACTTAACTGAAATTTCTCCTTTATCTATATAACTATGATTTTAATTTTTCTACAATTATGATGCATTATCTGTGGGATAAAAATATTTTTCAATTAATTTAGATTCTGTAACAACTTAAAAAAATATTTTGGGGATATGTGCACCTCACAGGTGATCTGTTAAGTAGGGATGAATAGTCTGGTTCCCGTGGACCATGCTTACCGAGGCCAGACGGCCTCCTAGCCCGAGGAGGCCAACTTGGGCTCCTCTACCTGCAGTCTGGAGGCTGCGGCCATGTCCCTACTTGATGCTGCCTGAGGCAGACATCGATCACGGGGTCTCAGAAGAGCTGCCCGTCTAATGGCACAGGCAACTAACTCCACACAACCAGCCCTGACCACATCCCCACAGGAGACGCAACCCTGACACTCGGGTCTCGAAAAGACAATGGCATTGGAACGCATGACCAGGCCCTAGGAGAGTCCCCTCCTCTCCTCAGCCATTGGAGCTCAGCACTTGTCTCGTAAGACACAACCCCCGCCCCTGTCCTCCCGTGCCCAGGAGTCAGGACCAATTCAGCCGATGCATAGGTGGGGTGCTAAGATCCAGTAGCAGCACAAAAGCTCGCATTGTGCCGACATGTTGCAGGAGCCAAGCTCAGTGAACAGAGAGAACGGATCTTGGCCAGATAGGCCACTATGGGCACAGAGGCTGGGGCAGGCATGGCCGAGGACTTGAGCCCTATTACAGGGCTGAACCCCATGACATTGCTGCCATCACCCACCAAACTGGCCACTTGCGGCTCCCTGTGTCTGCCATGAGTCTGTCCTAAGCCACAAGCAAGCACTCTAGACAGGAGCCACGGCTCCCTCACCGGCCATGTGCAAGGGCTGCGCTTGCAAATGGAAGAAAGAAGAAGGACCTGAATGTCCTGGGCAAGAGAAACAGTGGAGATGACGAGGAGGAGGGGCACAAGAGATAGTAGAATCTGCTGGTGAAGCTGTGCCCGAGGTCATCCACGCAGGTGCTTTGGGGCGGGGGCATCCAGGAACGCTGCGAGGAGCACGGAGCTTACCGGTTGGTGGAGCCGTTGTAGCAGTAGTTGGGCAGGAAGTCGTAGTTGAGCTCCCAGAAGACGTGGAGGGTGATTCTCCCATAGGGTGCCGACACATTGTGGTTGGCTTCCCGGAACATGGCATCAAAGCTGTCCAGCGTCAGATACCTGCTCAGCAGCTTGTGGGTCATTCGGTTGATTTCCAAAAGGCCATCCAGCTCCTAGAGGGCCACAGAGACAGGGCTGTGAGGATGGAACTGGGCTGTGCAGTACAGAGGCCTCAGTGTTGCTGCCTGCAATCCCCCCAGGCTCCGCCATCACTGGGGAGCCCAGCAACAGTGGGGATGTGGACGATGGGACTGTAACAAGGTGGCCACCAGTGTGCAGGCCAAGAACACACGTGGCAGGGCTCTGGTCGGTGACGGGAATTTGCTTTCTTCTTCTTCTTCCTTTTTCTTTTTTTGCGGTAGTGAGGATTGAACATGCTAGCAGGCTTTGCACATGCTAGGAGTGAACTCTGCCACAAGAACTCCTAGCCCAGGAACTTGCTTCTTACGCTCCCATAGCTCGTAAAACTCCCTTGCTTTCTGAGTGGCACCCAAGGGGCCAGTCTTTTCTCCACTGTGGTTACCATCACACCACCCACTGCTGCCCTCCAGCCACCCACACAGCACGGTGCCCACAAGGACATTTCTATCATTCCCCCCCCCCCGGGGATTGAACCCAGTGGCATTCTACCTCCAAGCTACACCCCAAGCCCTTTTTATTTGGAAACAGGGTCTTGCTAAGTTGTTGAGGGTCCTACTAAGTTTCCCCAGCTGGCCTCGAACCTGTGATCCTCCATTCTCAGCCTCCCAAATTCTGGGATTACAGGCATGTGCCACCATGCCTGGCTATTCCTATTACTTCTACCTTGCAATGTAACATCTGACCCCAGCCCAGCCCACCCCCTGCAGCATGGTGGAGCTGCTACTGTACTTCCTCAGTGCCTGGGTGGAATTGGCTTTCACCAATGCGCTGGAGTTACTCAGAAGCACGGGCCGGTGGTACAGTCAGCAACCACGCTCACACGGACTTGCAAGCACTCACATTCACAGCAGTCCCACCTCATCTGTGGTTTCAGTTACCCACAAACAATCACAGTCTGAAAATACTAAATGGAAAATTCCAGAAATAAATGATTCAAAGTTTTAAATAAGCTGTTATAGCAGTAGCTGGGTAGGAAGTTGCAGTTCCCACAAGGACTTGTAGGGAACTCCAGGAAGCAGTTGTAGTTGAGCTCCCAGAAGACATGGAGAGTAATACTGGAATATGTCGGGTTAAAGAGAATATTATATTACAATAATTGTTATAATTGTTCTATTTTGAGCCGGGCGTGGTGGCGCATGCTTGTAATCTCAGTACTTGGGAGGCTCAGACAGGAGGATCGGAGGTTCGCAGCCAGCCTCAGTTACTTAGTGAGGCCCTCCACAGCTTAATAAGACCCTGTTTCAAAAGAAAGAATAAAAAATAGGGCTGGGAATATAGCTTGGAGGTAGAATGCCCTTGGGTTCAATCCCCAGTACCACACACAAAAAAAATTGTTCTATTTTATTTTGTTATTGTTAATCTCTTACTGTGTTTAATTTATGAATTTATAAACTTTATAAATGTATAAGCCTTATCATAGGCATACCTGTATAAGGAAAAACAGAGAATACATGAGGGTCCGCACTATCAGTGGTATCAAGCACACACTGGGGGTCCTAGAACATGTCCCTCTTCATAGCCAGGCACAGTGGCGCATGCCTATAATCCCAGTTACTAAGGAAGCTGAGGCAGGAGGACCACAAGTTCAAAGCCAGCCTGGACAACTTAGCCAGATTCTTCTCAAAATAGAAAATAACAAGGGCTGGGGATGTTGCTCAGTGGAATATGCCCCTGGGTTCAATACTCAGTACCCGCCCCCCAAAAAAATCAGTGATTTCTTTGTTTTTTTTCCTATTGTGACTATGAGTAAATTTAAAAGTACATACCTAGCCAGGCATGGTGGCGCATGCTTGTAATCCCAGTACTTGGGAGGCGAAGACTGGAGGATCCGGGTTCGTGGCCAGCCTCAGCTACTTAGTGAGGCCCTCCGCAACTTCATGAGACCCGGTTTCAAAATAAAGTATAAAAAATAGGGCCAGGGGTGTAGCTCGGAGGTAGAATGCCCCTGGGTTCAATCCACAGTACCGCAATAAATAAATAAATAAATAAATAAATAAATAAATAAATAAAAGTACATACCTGGTTTGCATTATATTTCTATTGGATAGCACTGGTCTAGGTCAAAGGCTTGACTAATGATTTTAATCAAAATCATATTTGGCCAATGACAATTAAAATACCATGGCCACGTAACAAATTATGCTCCAAAAGAAAAGTCACTGTGGGTCTCTGCGTCCTAGCCCAGTGGATACTGAGGAAGAACTTGATGAGGGCTGTGCACCCGACACAGCCCGCCAGTGAGTACGCGCACAGGCACAAGCCCTCCAAGGCCGGAGGGCCACCCCTGAGAAGACCTCTCCACCCAGTAAAACCCCCATTGCTCTGAAGCTTAGCCTCTAGTCACGAACAACTTCCCTGAGTTCCTGCATGTTCATTACCATCTCTCTATGGCCTTTATTCTTGTAAGATCAAAAAAAATTTTTTTTTGGTACTGGGGATTGAACCCAGAGGCATTCTACCTCCGAGCTACACCCCAGCCCTTTTTTAGTTTTTGTTTTGAAATAGGGTGTCGCTAGGTTGCTGAAAGTCTTGCTATGTTGCAGGGGCTGTCCTCGAACCTGTGATCCTCCTATTTCAGCCTCCCGCATGCTGACATTACAGGCGTGCACTACCACGCCCAGTTTACAAGACCAACTGAGCTGTGCACAAAACCCTCATTTCATACTTCCCTTCCTTGGGTGCGGCAGAGGTCTGAGGGCGACTGGATTTCATCCCCTAACTCCTTCCTCTTTTCAAAATCTGGATGTTTTCTTCTCCTTTGAAGTCCAATACTTTCACTGCACTATTCTTGGTGCTGGCCACTTTGGGTCAGTATTCTCAGATTCAGGGATTATGCTTTCAACATATTATATATGTTGAAGATGCTCTTGACTTACAATGGGGTTACATCCTGATAAACTCATTGTTAAGTTGAAAATACTGTTAAGTAGAATGCATTTAAAATCCCTAAACCTACCAAACATCCTAGCTTAGCCTTTAACCTTGAGCATGCACAAAACACTCACATTAGCCTACAGTTGACCAAAACCATGTAACACTAAGTCGATTTTCTAATAAAGTGTTGAATCTTTATAATTTATTGAATATGATACTGAAAGTGTAAACAGAATGGTTGCATGGGTGTGCTTTCACATTATCATAAAGTGGAAAAGTTGTAGGTCAAATCATAACTTCAGAACCACTTGACTTTCAAGTCATCTTCTATTTTATCACTAATCAGTTGCTTTGGTTCCATTCAGTTGCTTTGGTTTTCTTCTGCAGGGACCTCTATGATATATATAAATATATATATACAATATAAAATAAAATTTTATAAAATATACAGTGTTTTATGAAATACACAGTGCAGCTGGGTGTGGTGGCACACACCTGTAATCCCAGTACTTGGGAAGCTGAGACAGGAGGATCACAGGTTTGAAGTCAGCCTCAACAACTTAGTGAGACCTTCTTTCTTTTTCTTTTCTTTTTTGAAGTACTGGGGATTAAACCTAGGGGCATTCTACCTCCGAGCTACATCCCCAGGCCTATTTTTATTCTTTATTTTGAAATAGGGTCACAAAGTAGCTGAGGCTGGCCATGAACCTGCGATCCTCCTGAGACCCTCTTAAAAAAAAAAAACAAAACAAAACTGCAAGCTCCCACGTAATTGTTTCCACAGAGCAACCCCGCTTTCCCTACAAACCAGACAGAACTGGGACCTGAACATGAGGATCCAGTCAGTGGCTGAGCTGAGGTCCTGGGGAGACTGCTTACCTCTAACCTGGCCTCCAGGAAAATTTCGATTATAAGCCCGCAGGTCTTGGCCCCTCAGCAAGATGGGACTCTGGGAAATTCTGCTCTGCTTCTGGGAACCGTACTACTTAGTTCTACAGCTTGCTGCCCCACACTGCGCCAGAACCTGCCTGATTTCTCCAAGAGGACCCGCCACATGGTGGAGTCCCTTCCGGCGGACATACTTTCCACCTTGAGGTCTCACAACTGCCCAAAGCTCTGCACGTGTCTGACCCTTGGCAGGATCCACTGCCTGGGCCAAGCCTGGATTCCCAACCTCTAGTCCCTGTCAAAAGCTGGCAAACACCCCGTGGAAAGCAGCTGTAACCCCCGACTCATGGCCGACGGGCCTGCGCTTTCTGACAGTGTAGTGCCTCGGGTCCGTCTGGACTCGCGGTTCTGGAGGGCTTTTCCATCTGGGTTTCTGTATTCTATTCAACCTGTCATTTGCAGGAAAATAGAGGGAACTGGAGAGCATCATGCTAAGTGAGATCAGCCAGACTCAGAGAATCAAGGGCCACATGTTTTCTCATATGTGGAAAAGAGGAAAGAAAAGTGACCTCATGAAAATTAGGAGAGAGATGAGTAGAACAGCGGAAGGGGATTGAGGGAGTGAGGCGGGATTGAAAGGGGAAGTGTGGGGAAGAAAACAAGCCAAATATTGTTATGTCCATATATGAATATATCACTATGAATCTCACCATCACATACAGGGAGAGAGGAGAGGAGGGAAGGGAGTGGTATGGGGAAGGAAACAGACCAAGTAATGCTATGTTTATTTATGAATGTATCACCATAGATCTCTCTCATGTATAACAATGCACCAATAAAAAATTTAAATTTTTGCTTATTTATATGGGTACTGGGAATTGGACTCAGGGGCATTCTACCTTCAAGCTACACCCCTAGATCTATTTTAGTTTTTATTTGGAAACAGGGTCCCAGCAACTAAGTTGCTGAGGGTCTTGCTAAGTTGCTAAGGCTGGCCTCGAACCTGAGATCTTACTGTCTTAGCCTCCTAAGTACTGGGATTATGCCACCACGCCTGGCTTTAAAAATATTATCTACTATCTTATTACTACGGAAATATAATCATGTTACTAAGTAGTTGGCTATCTTTCTTCACAGATACAATTTATTCAATGTTGGGATTATTTGTTCTTTGAAATCAATTTATGATTGTGAATACTGAGAGTAGATGCCAAAAAAGATACTCAAGATAGGCCAAGCTCAATTAGGTCCTGTCTTTTATTAGCTATACAAGAATTTAACCTACCATTAGTTCAATTTATCAATATGGATAAAAGTAGAATTAGTTCCAGTACTTACAACTATTGATGTCAAGTCTTCACTTTCAAAACGTCCAATTGCTAGCTCCAGAGACTTGTACATGGCTGCTGAGACACGCTGTGTAATCAGTCGGTTAAGGTCTATTGATCTGCCCAGGAGCTGGAGGGAGAGAGGGGGAGGGACAGCAGGAAAGAGTCAACATGAAGGGCGTAGGAACAACAAAAAAGCAAACAAGCAAGCAACAATGAAAATATGCCCCAAAAACCTATTTCAAAAAATAAGAAACAGCTGGGCATAGTGGCACATGCCTGTAATCCCAGTTCTTGGGAGGCTGAGATAGGAGGATCATAGGTTCGAGGCCAGCCTCAGCAATGTAGTGAGATTCTCAGCAACCTAGTGAGACCTTGTCTAAAAATAAAAAATAAAAAGAGCTGGGGGTGGAGCTCGGAGGTAGAATGTCCCTGGGTTCAATCTCCAGTACCACAAAAAACAAAACGAAACAAAAAAACTCCAAGGACACAGTAGAAATTTAAACATTTTAGATGGAATTTTATATACATGTATCTTATCCAAATACCCTACTTTTCTAGAGCTGAAATTTTGCAAGTCAAAGCCTTAAAGGACTTTTGTAGCATCCTTTGCATTGAATTTACACTTAAATCATGGGCCAAAACCCTGAGTCTCATCAGAGAGCCCGGAGTGTCTGGGCCTGTCAATTATGACACCCTGTATAAGAGTGTACCTTGACACATCCTCTCCTACTACCTCGCCCACACACAGTGAGCCGGGTATGTCTACCATCCCATAGGTATTACAGTGAAAACTAAGAGAAAACTCCTTCATCTATTTCAGGTTCTGGGAACTTACCACCTCAATTACCATTTGAACAACATAAAAACAGAGCATAGCCTGGTGAGAAACGTCCTGCAGTGTACATGCTCGTTACTGCACACAGACAGTGGATTAAGTGGAATTTTCCCTGCTGTTTCTCATAGTTTCCTATTTTTGGTGTGATGCATACACAGTCACACATCACTTACCAACAGGATGCCTCGGGAGGTGATTCTGTTGCCATGTGAACATCATACAGTACACGTAAATGAACTAAGATGTCCACAGCATCCCTAGGTGCTATAATGTGTGTGTGTGTGTGTGTGTGTGTGTGTGTGTGTGGTGCCAGGGCCTCAACATGCTAGGCAAGCTCTCTACCACTGAGCTACATCACCTGCCCAGGTGATCTAATCTTATGGGACTACAGTGAAATATGCAGTCTGAGGTTGACTGAAACATTGTTATAGGGTACATTACTATATGTTTTTAAAGATACAACAACAAAAAAGCACTACCTTTGACTCTTTGTTCTAGCAAGGAGAAAGCTTACCTTTCATACTTTGAGCCTATAAGTATCTCTCAACTACATTCTTTTTAAGCTCTGGCTTTTGGGCTCCTGAAGAAGGGCAAATCTCTTTGGGCTACACCTGTCCCCTGGAGCCTACAACAGGGCAAGTTTCCCCCCTGAATCTGAGGTTATTTTAAAAGTTTAACAAAATTATTATTTCTGGTACTGAGGATTGACCCTAGGGACACTCTACCACTGAACTACACCCTCAGCCCTATTTTATTTTTTATTTTGAGACAAGGTCTCACTAAGTGGCTGAGAGTCTCGCTACATTGCTGAGGCTGTCCTTAAACCTGCAATCCTCCTGTCTCAGCCTCCCAAGTACTAGGATTACAGGCGTGTGCCACCACGCCCAGCTCAATTTTTTATTGTGAGACAGGGTCGCTGAGTTGCCCAGGCTGGCCTTGCACTTGCGATCCTCCTGACTTAGACTCCAGAATAGCTGGGATTAAAGGTTTATGCCACCAAGCCTGGCTTTCATACACTTTTATACAGAATGTGATAGTGCACGCCTGTGGTCCCAGCTACTCAGGACGCTGAAACAGGAGGATTGCTTGAACCCAGGAGTTCAAGGCCAGCCTGGGCAACATAGCAAGACCCAGCTAAAAAAAAAAAAAAAAAAAAAAAAAGAACACTGAGGATATTCACATAGTCATGTAACATACTGATATATATAAAAGCCTAGCAAGCTATAAGAAAACCCCAGCATCTGCACCCCAGGTTTACACTGCAGCCCAGCGAAAGCATGGCTCACCTGCACGTGCCTCTGCTTCAGCAGCGTCTCATAGCGGTTAGATGGCGGGAGATGAATCGTGGCTCCCTGGTTTTTGCATTCTGATCGTAACCGTTTATCTAGGAGCAAACTGGCACAGAAGGAAGACAGGACATTTTTCACACCATGTGAATTTTAATGGAAACATTGGATCAAATTATCTAAGATTTTGTTTCAGATTCACAAATCACGCACCTTCCTGCCATAACCTTATAATATGCAAATATCTGGTCTGCCAGCTTGTAAACAAATTGGTCAAAACACAGATTCACCTGAAGAAAAAGAAAGCACACATTAGATTCCAACTCCGTAAGTGAAGATCAAATAGCCCAACTTAGTGAGGCTCTTAAAAGAAAAGAGAAAGTAGAAGCAACCGTACTAACGTCAGCACGTTGAATGAATTATGGTGTGGCCAGGAGTGACCACTACACAGTCATTAAAAAGTATGTTAGAACTGCTCCTACTGAAGGTCGGAACATTCCTATTCCCTAAAGCGCAAAAGAATATGAAAAGTCTCTCCACCGTGTGCTCCTGGAGGGTTAGTGTACACTGTGTCTGGGGTCCCACCTAGAGCAGCTCCTGTCACTAGCCCTGCGTCTCAGGAGCCACTGTCCGAGGAGGGTACCTCCCAGGCTTCCCTTGGAGCAGGGCCGGCTACCCTGGGCATGAGACCCTCAAAACCTACACCCTTGCTTCTAGATGGGGCTAGCACCACCCTGTGGATCCATGATGAGGACACCTGTGCTCAGAAGCAGGAGGACCCAGGAGCAGCAGGCCTGGCAGAGGGAGCCAGGAGGGAAGCCCCTGCCCTCATGTGCCCTGCACCACAGGGGACCCGTTATACCTCCCTGAAGAAACAGCTCCAGGGGGTCTTCATGAGGAAGCAGAGGGGGCCCAGATGCACAAAACCATCTGTCATGGTTACATTCTCTTACATGGTAAGCTAGAGAATAAGATTCACCTCCCCAGCTACGTGTACAATGACCTGATAATTCCTCTTTTGGGAATTTGTCCTCAGGAAATAATCCAATGCAAATAAAAAAGTACACACCAGGAAGTTCTGCAAAGAACCCCAATTATGATAACCCCAAACAAAAAACTAAAGAAATTAAACAGGGGTTGGTTCAGTGCCAAGATCATGTTCCTAACTAAAGACAGATGAGGAGGGTCCAGAGAAAGCATGTCCCACCATCGCCCCGGGTGCAGATGCAGACAGAAGGCTCACATCGAAACACTACACTGCTCAACCCACCTCACGTTTTAAAGAGAGAAAGCTTAACTCCTTTAGTAGTCAGAGAAAAGGCAAATTAAGGAAAGGAAAATAAAAGGAACCGAGGTGCTGGGGCCCTCACCTCTGCCTCGATTTCATCGTAGAGAAACTGCTTGTTGAACCTGGTCAGCGCGTAGTGGGCACTGTCATTGTACAGGTCGAGGGAGTAGAGGACGTACCTGCAGAAGGTGGGCACCGGTCACTCCCCAGCCTCCCGTACCACCGACCTGCAGCCTTCACAGCTCCGACTCCACGAGAAATCTAACTCGTGTGAGGAAAACCAATTTCTTACTTCACAGGCCAAATTGTCCTCCTACAGAGAGCTGTGCTTATGGGACCACCAAACCCCACTCAGCCAGGGAGGCATGGGGACAGCCATGTGGCCAACACCTTAGCAAGGACACACTCACTAAGGCCACACAGACAAGGGCCTCCACCTACCTGTATCTTTTCTCTTATGATGCTTTGAAGTTTGTGTGTTTTTTTTTTTTTTACAAGTATCAGTATTTTTTTTTTTGCAGTACTGGGGATGGAACCCAGGGGCATTCTACCTCCGAGCTATACCCCCAGCCCAATTTTTTTCCTTTATTTTGAAACAGAGTCTCACTAAGTTGTGGAGGGCCTCACTAAGTAGCTGAGGCTGGCCGCGAACCCGGATCCTCCGGTCTCAGCCTCCTAAGTACTGGGATTACAAGCGTGCACCACCATGCCCAGCTAGTAGTATCAGTATTTCTAATAATAAAAATAAGTTCTGAGGTTCTATTACACAGTAGGGTGACTGTAATTAAGAATAATAGATATTTCAAACTAGCTCAAAGAGGGGATTTCCAATGGTCTCACCACAAAGAAATGGTGAATGTCTGGGTGACAGAAATGCTAATTATCCTGATTTGATGACTACACAATACATACATGTACTGAAGTAGCACACTGTACCCTACTAATATGTATAATTATGATTTGCCAATTAAAAGGGTAAGTTAAAAAAAGGTCTATTTTCTTCCTTTAAGAATAAACTGGCTTAAAAAGAAAAACAGATGAAGGTTCTGGATTACACAGATGACCACAAGCATGTCTACTTTTGGACCCCAAGTCCACCTCCCCTACCTCGTGCCTGGACAAAAGGCAGTCGTTAGAGGCCCTGTGAGCAGCTGGGGACAGCAGAAAGGAAGCACCATCCTGAAGGAGGCTCCCCGTACTGGGTTCGGGCCCCTCATATACCCCAACACCAGGGAACAGGCTGCTGGCCACTCCAGACAAAGTGGAAAGCAATCGTCTTGGCCAACATCCAGCCACTACAAGTGACCTGTGAGGCCTGTAGAGAGCTGACCAGCTGGGTTAGTCTCCAACTGCCTGCGAGACACCCCCCGTTTACAGCTTTCCCTTCATGGAAGTCACGTTTTCACAGAAGGACCCCTCCACCCTGGCCCAGAACCCTGACCCCCAAAACAAAGCTGTTCAACCAACACTTCCTTCCCCATTTCCCCCAGGTTACATGAGAGGCCAGGCTGAGTGGGGGCTGGAGGCCTGCAATCCCAGCACACTGGGTACAGCCTCACTCTGCCCAGGCCTATCTCATTTCTCCTACCCAGGCTGCGTTCCCCACGGCCTTGCCTAGCACCTGTGCAAGGTAGGAACTTGACCGGTTCTACTACCTGAGCTCCTGGTTTCAGTCAGAAGCCAAGAAACCGGTTACTTGTATTACTCTCCAAGGCTTTACCCCAGGGAGTATGATTTCCAATGAAATGTTACAAAGCAGTCTAGCCGGGCGTGATGGCGCATGCTTGTAATCCCAGTGCTTGGGAGGCAGAGATCGGAGGATGTAGGTTCGCGGCCAGCCTCAGCTACTTAGTGAGGCCCTCCGCAACTTAGTGAGACCCTGTTTCAAAATAAAGAATAAAAAATAGGACTGGGGGTGTAGCTTGGAGGTAGAATCCTGGGTTCAGTCCCCAGTACTGCAAAAAAAAAAAAAAAAAAAGAAGCAGTCTAGGCCCCTTCCTTCAGCCCAGCTCCCGGATGCCTCTGAGGACCCCACACCATCATCAAGGGCCTGAGAGGCAGGGCCGAGGGACACTCACTCCATCATGGATGCCTCCTTGGTCTCTAGGATGTGGTCGGTCAGGATCCAGGGCATTGACATCTCGATAGGGAACTGGATCCTCCTGCCCATGGTCAGTTCCAGGAAGAACTCCCGGAACCACAGCTGTGACAGGTCACAGCACTGCTGCAGTGTTTCTTGAAGGATTCAAACAATACCATGTTATCTTCTGTGAGTGGGAAAACATTCAGCAGAGATGACACAAGAGGGGCTGCGTGCAGGGCAGCAGCTCCTCCACGCTCAGCCCCGAGCCATGCAGCACGGACGTGAGTGCGGAGGGGTTGCCAGACGCCTCACACAAGGGACAAGACCAGCACAGGTGTGGCTGCAGCTGCAGCTACAGCTACAGCTACAGCTGCGTGGGCCCTGCGCATTCAGAGCAGTCAGCGCCCTTCTGCCAGCAGGGACATCATCAGCGCTCCTCAGCAGGATTAGGGGGGGAAAATGTCCCTTTGAAAAGGAGAAGTAAAACGGGATTATAGGTTGAGCATACCTAATTAGAAAATCAGAAATCCTAAATGCCTCAAAATTGGAAACATTTTGAGCAGCAACGTGACACCACAAATGGAACATCCCACACCTGACGTCACGTGAAGGGTTGACGTCCAAATGCAGGCACATCAGAAACAGTGTACGGTCCTGCATTGCTCAGGGACAGGGTCACAGTCTGAGAATTGCACTGTTAAATGACTCCGTGTCTCTGCAAACATCACAGAGTATGCTTGCACAAGCTAAGACAGCTGTGAAGTCAACAGGGCAACATAGTCTTACAGGACCACAGTCATACATCTGCTCCAACATTGACTGAAACGTCATTAGGCAATATGTGACTGTATAAAATCACCTTTGGACAGTGTATAAAATGATAAGAAACATAAACAAATTTCTTGTTTAGACTTGGGTCCCAACCCCAAGATCTTTCGTTATATAAATATTCTAAAATCCATAATCGGAAACGCTTCTGGCTACAGTAAGGGATGCTCAACCTGTATTTTTTTTTTACTTAGGATAAAAGCCAATGTCCAAAACAGCATTACATGCACACCCAGGGGAGGTCCAGCTAACTCAAAACTGGAGACAGATTTTAAAAACCAGATTTCCGTCTTTTCATGGAGTTAATGGCAAAAGCATTACTATTTACTCCAATACCTGCGGCACGGCTGGCCAAGAGAGAGGCCTCTGCCCCAGCAAAGGAGTGGACGTGGACGGCTCGATCAGGCTGGAGGGCAGAGAGCACCCCATGCCAGGTCAGAGTGGCCGGGTGTCATCAAAACGGGCTTGCCTGGCTCAGGGCACCTGCCACCCCACTGTCACTGCCTACAGGGGCTGCTTCTGCTACCTATCAATGCCTGGGCCTCGTTCCATGTGACAGGTTGCATTTGACTGTGTTTCTGACTTTCTGTATGTGTTCACATCACAAGGCTGGTCACAGCCCCACGGTCCTTGTCCTTGTATGGCCACACCCTACAGAGACTGTGGCAGAGGACAAAGACAGAGGAGGCACTGGGGTTGGGGGTCTCGGGATGTCCAGCCACCACCACAAGGTTAGGACACATCACTGTGACATGGGTGTGTGAAGGGACCGGGGCAGGGGAGGGTCAGGCAGGCAGAAGCGCTCTAGATGGTGTTAGCGGTGTTAGAGCATGCTGGGCCGGACTCTGGTCAGCACTGTCTCTTACCACTGAAATTTATCAAGTGAGTGTAGAAGAATGACTCTCGATGAAATTTTTCTATGTCCAATATGGTGGGCCCCTCAAGGCTACTTCTCAAGGTTTTCTTGGAACCACTTTTGTCTGCAATGAGGGACTCTAGCATGGTTCTCACCATGTAAAGCTGATTATCCAAGGAAACATTCGTGGGGGAGAAAATACACAGGGTACATTAGTTATGCCAAACTCAGAAAACCCCCAGAGAAGGCCTGCTCCCCGGCTGCTGCCTGGGCCAGGACATCCTGCGGCGGAACAGCTCGCCTCTGCACCACAAACACAACGAGAAAACAAACAAGGTCTTACCACCAAAGGTTAAGAGAGGCGGATAGGTGTACGACTGCCTCAGAAACGCGTTTACCACATGCAAGAGCCTCTCCATGCCCAGAGACTTGAGCTGCCTCAGCAGCTCGGCTGAGCCCAAGGACTCGGCCATGGTGCGCACCAGGTAGAGCTAGACACAGACAGACAGGGAGGGAGAGGTGGGAGAAAGCCGTTAGTCACACGACACACACGCTTGGGGGGGACACAGGGACACACGCACGGGACGGAGGCGGGAGGCTGGTGTGCACCTCACAAGGGCCCTGGAGGGCCGTCCCCAAGGATCGGCCACGCGCCTTCTTTCCTGACATTCGAGAGGGTCCCTACAGAGCCAGCCACGTGCTTTGCTGATAACTTTCCAGAAGACGGACAGAAGCAATTATAAAGCCTCCAAGAGAGATGAGTAAGAAGTACCAGGTCCCAGGAAAAGCGGAGGGGCATATTAAATCAGGCACGAGAGGCAGTGATTAGCACTTTAAGGAACACTGGGAAATAGGACAGCAAAGGTGGCTAAGACCATGACATATGAAAGCAAAGTTCCACACCTCCAAACATTTCATCTTTAAGAACGCTTATTTGTAGACCCAATGTAAAATTATAACCGTACATTTAAACACCAATTGAGCAACACAGTATGAATATACACAGGCATACGTCCATGTGTATTTGGAGTTGAGATGGAATCAATTCACTTCTGAAGGTAAATGAATAAACGGAAAAATCACAGGAACGTCTCAACATTCCAGATTGACGTGGGCGGGGCACAAGGGCAGCAGAAAAGCTATAGGCAGGATGGGATTGGCCTGAGCACTCAGCGGTGGCATCCTCTCGCCCCAGCCTCGTCACCTGTTCCCCAGCCCAGGACTGACCCAGCCCGGCACAGGGCAGAGGGGACGAGAACCTGCGTGCTGGAGGGTCCCACGGCGCGGCGTGGCACTTTGATGTCAAAGCCGCTCTTGGGGTCCTTCTCGCCCCGCAGAGCGGGGTCGTTGAAGGGCTCGTGTCCAGTCTCCCAGTCACACACTGTCTTCCTGATGGCCTGCAGAACACTGAACGGCCCCAGCGCGTTATCAGAGAGAGCATTCTGCAACCACAGCATCTCATGACCTGATGAATCGGCTCCCAGAACACCCCAGGCACCAAATATAAAGACATTCCTTCATAGGGACAGGGTAATAGTCTAATTCAACATGAAATTTTAGAAATAAATTGTATTCTTGGAAACATTACTATTCCCAGAAGATTTAACGTAACTGCAGCATACATCAATTAGCCAGGAAGAGATGTTTTCCTTCCTGAACACTCACCAGGTAGCCTGAGTCATGCTGAGGGCAGGAAGAACACGACCTCAGGTCCCACCCGGATGCTGGGCCCCAGCTACCTGGGCTGTTGTCCCTGCATTCCAGCAGGACCATGAAGTCATGCATGCAACTGAGGAGTGTGGGATGTGTCCAGCTTGTTGGAAATGTGACCCTGGGGCACACAGGGGCAGCAGAGGAGGACCAGCCCTAGTCTCCATGTGAGCCAAGTTGCTCTTGGGCGACACTCCACACTCCACAGGCCCTGTGGCTATGTTCTCCATCAAGGGCAAGCACTTTCTTCTATACCTGATAAGCCTCAGGCAAATCCTATTTGTAAAGACCACACCTTCAAAGTCAGGCAAGCCCGCAGGAGCAAGTGTGCGAATGCTGTCCCTAACAGGTAGTAAGCTTCGTAGGACAAGCACACACAGAAACAGCAGGTGAGACTAGAGCAACGAAAACCTGAACTCAGCTCTCAAGGTGACAGAAAGCACGCTGGCGAGCCCCACCGTGCAGGTGAGGGTCCCTCATCCACACACTGGCAAACCCTACCATGTAGGTGACATCCTTCATCCACACACTGGCGAGCCCCACCGTGCAGGTGACAGTCCCTCATCCACACACTGGCAAGCCCCACAGTGTAGGTGAGAGTCCCTCATCCACAGTGCCCAGGACCAGGAGTGTCTGGGATTGGGGAGTGTAAAATTCTTGCAGATATGTAATAAGTTAGTGTGGGGACAGGACCCAAGTCTGCACTCACACTATAGACATACTTTATACACATAGCCAGATGGTAATTTTATACAATATTTTAAGTATCAAAATTGTATATTAAAATATAGGGTAGGATCTCCCACTTGTGGCTTCACGTTAGTGCTCTAACACTTTTGAATCTGGGGGGCTGGGTGCGCAGTACAGTGGTAGAGTGCTTGTCTAGTTTGCCAAGGCCCTGGGTTCAATCTCCAGCACTACAAAACAAACACACAAAATTTTTGGATTTTATAGCATTTTGGATTTCGGGTTTTTGGATTAGGAAGTTCAACCTGTATAGAATTTTATTAATGCTAAAAATTATACCATGATGGGCAACAAATATGCTAGGTGTAAAGAAAATAAAAAGTCTGTACATTCACGAGCCCCAATAAGCTTCAAGTCCATAGAAATTGTCCTCAAAAGACAATTTTATTGAAAAGGCTCAACATTAAGAGAAAAGAAGTTCAAGAGATAGCTGCTAGATTTCTACAATATCTATGCTGTTTTGACAGATTTGTAGGACAGGACAGAAGAAATGGAAGTAAAATTAGAGAAGATGACACATTGAGAGAGGGATGGCGTGTTGGGCCTCAGGTCCCCAAAGGCCAGGTGAGCAGAATCATTGGGCAAATTCTGATATGATTCCCTCCCCAAAATAAATATGCCTTTGTCCCTTGGTCTCCAAACCTCTAGGTACAATGCAGGTGGCTCATTGTTAGTTGTCTGGGTTATTCATTGGACTCACCACATTACATGTGGTGCCTCAGGGTTGAAGATAAATGCCCTGAATCCGGATGTGGTGGTGCACGCCTGTAATCCCAGTACTTGGGAGTCTGAGACAGGAGGATCACGGGTTCAAAGCCAGCCTCAACAACTTAGCAAGACTCTCAGCAACCTAGCAAGACCCTGTTTCAAAATAAAAAAAGGACTGGGATTTTAGCTTGGAAGTAGAATTCCCCTGAGTCCAATTCCCAGTACAAAAATAAAAAAGATACATGCACAGCAGGGCGTGGTGGCACACGCTTGTAATCCCAGTACTTGGGAGGCTGAGACAGGAGGATCGCAGGTTCGTGCCCAGCCTCAACTACTTAGTGAGGCCCTCCCCAACTTAGTGAGACCCTGTTTCAAAATAAAGGATACAAAATAGGGCTGAGGGTGTAGCTGGGAGGTAGAATGCCTCTGAGTTCAATCCCCAGTACCGCAAAAAAATAAAATAAAAATAGGACTGGGGGTGTAGCTTGGAGGCAGAATGCCCCTGGATTCAATCCCCAGTACGCCCTCCCACCCACACACACACAAAGATAAATGCACTGAGCCTATTTATGAACATTTAGCTTCCCTGCTGTCTGAACCCAAGTTCCTCCTGTGCCTCTGGGGGTGCATGCACCGGGTGAGGGGGAGGCTCACCTCTGGATGACGTTCTTCTTCTTCTTGATGGCCTGCCGCAGTGGCTCCCTGAGAGTCACCTGGGAGAAGTCCTGCAGCGCTGCGTAGACGGTGTGCCGAATGGCGTGGTTGAACACGCTCTCCATCCTGCCCATCAGCACCTGCAGGCCTTTGATCATGGCGATCACCTGCAGGCGACACAGCGGTCAACGGCGGGAGGAAGCTGTTTCTTCCTCACCACGGCGCTCTCGGGGCCTCCCGTGTTCCCGCTGTGCAGCATCCTGACCCGTCACTGTCTTCCCCAGGGCAGTGGCCTCAGCCCAGCCTGGGTCTGACCCCCACTGGACCATGAGAGCCTGGAGGGCAGGGACACATCTGCCTCAGAGCACACCCCGATCCGCCAGGGACACCTTCTCCTGGAGGACTTCAAGTGGAGAAGAGAAAAGATCCAGGAAAACAAAACTGATGCTAACTGGAAAAGAAGTTACGGGAGTCTGTAGGGTGGTCATGGGCCCTCGATACACCCTTACCTCACAACATATAGAAGACTGACTAAAAGTGGATCATGTATTTTAGTTAGGAGGTGAAACCAAAGAATTCCTAGAGGAGCTGGGTGTGGTGGCACACGCTTGTAATCCCAGTACTTCAGAGGCTGAGACAGGAGGATCTCAAGTTCGCAGCCAACCTCAGCTACTTAGTGAGGTCCTCTGCAACTTAGTGAGAACCTGTTTCAAAATAAAGAATAAAAATAGGGCTGGGGGTGTAACTCAGAGGTAAAATGCCCCTGGGTTCAATCCCCAGTACTACAAAAAGAAAAAACTCCTAGAGGAAAATGTGGGAGTAAATCTTTATCACTTGGGTTAGGTAATGGCATCTTACACAGGACACCAAGAGCCCAAGCAACAACAGAAAAACAGATAAACTGGGTATCAGCAAAATTAAAAACTTTTGTGTCTAAAAAGATATCCATTAAGAAAGTAAAATGATGGAGCCAGGCGTGGTGGTGCACGCTTGTAATCCCAGTACTTGGGTGGCTGAGACCAGAGGATCCGGGTTTGCAGCCAGCCTCAGCTACTTAGGCCCTCTGCAACTTGGTGAGACCCTGTTTCAAAATAAAGAATGAAAAATAGGGGCTGGGGGTGTAGCTCAGAGGTGGAATTCTCCTGGGTTCAATCCCCAGTACCACAAAAAAAAAAAAAAGAAAGAAAGAAAGTAAAATGATGGCCAGGAGAGGCAGTGCACACCTGCAATCCCAGCACTGAAAGAGGAGGATCGGAGATTAGAGGACATCCTCTGCAACATAGAGAGACTCAGTAACCTAGCAAGACCCTGTTTCAAAACAAAAAAATTAAAAGAGGGCAGGAGGTGTAGCTCAGCGGTAGAATGCCCCTGGGTTCAATCCCAGTAACATACACACCACACACACACACACAATTTCAAAATGGGTAAAGGAAGCCAGGCATGGTAGCGCACGCTTGTAATCCCAGTACTTGGGAGGCTGAGACCAGAGGATCCGGGTTTGTGGCCAGCCTCAGCTACTTAGTGAGGCCCTCCACAACTTAGTGACACCCGGTTTCAGAATAAAGAATAACAAAATAGGGCTGGGGTGTAGCTCGGAGGTAGAATGTCCCTGGGTTCAATCCCAGTACCACAAAAAAAAAAAAAATGGGTAAAGGATGCAAATGGAAGCATTTCTCCAAAAAATATAATGGCCATAAGTTGTCTGATCCACTTATATGAAATGTCAATAGGGTAATCTATAAAGTCAGGAAGTAGATTGGTAGCCTTGGGTAGCAAGAAGGAAAGATGAGGAGTAACAGCTAATGAATATGGGGTTTCTTGTTTCTTTTCTTTTTGTGTGTGTGGAACTGGGGATTGAACCCAGGGGCATTCTGCCTCTGAGCTTCACCCTCAGCCCTAATTTTACTTCTTTTGAAACAGGGTCTCACTAACTTGCGGAGGGCTTCACTAAGTAGCTGAGGCTAGCCGCAAACATGTGATCCTCCTGTCTCAGCCTCCCAAGTACTGGGATTACAATCGTGCACACCATACCTGGCGAAGCTATTTCAAAATAATAAAATAGGGCTAGGGGTGTAGCTCAGAAGTAGAAGGCCCCTGGGTTCAATCTGGGGGATTGGGGTGGGGGGACGAAAGCAGAAAGACATGCTTATCAGACATGATAGATTATTATACATCTACAAAGGGGTGCTAAGACAAGGGTAGACAGGCAGACCGATGGACTGGGAGGAGGTGAGTGCACCAAAAGTTAACTTCAGCTGAACTTCAGATCTCAATGCGAAAGGCAAAACAGTAACATATCCAGAAGACGATGTAGGAGAATACCTGTGCACAGATTCCTTAAACAAGACAGGAAGGGCACAGCTACAAAAGAAAAGAAGCTGGTCGACATGGGAAGCAAGACCTTCTGTCCATTGAAAGGCCCAGGAAGACAGCGCAGGGCTGAGCCACATGTCAGGGCTGGTGTCCACCACGGGTGGGAAATACCTCATGGCTCTCCTCTCAGGTGGGAGAGATGCATCTTAGGCACTCATCTTGTTCCTACACCAAAGACACTGCTCTCCACTCCCACGCTTTCACGATGATATGCTCACCGGGGCCGTGGGCACAGCCCTGGGAACCAGCGACCACTTTGTCTTGAACCTATTTTATCATGTGGACTAGGCTGACAGATGCAAAGGGCTGCCCAGCACGTAAGCAGTGATGTAATGTAGGAAGTTTGTTTTTGGAAGGTAAGAGAGTGTGAGAAGAGAGCCACCCGAGGAAGAGAAAGCAGACAGATGCGCTCACCTCCACCAGGGCGAACTTCTCCTCGCTGGTGTAGTTGTAGCGGGTGGCACGCTCGTACTCCTCAGCATTGTCAGGGCAGTCCTTGTTGGAGTACTTGTCAGTGGGGTGCACGAGTTTCCATGAATACTGATGTGGACAGCAAGAGCAGAGACATTCGACAATGACGGCACAATGCATGACTTCTGGTCTGACCACAGTCAAAGCCACCAAAAGGTCAGCCTTCAAAAAGTACTGCATTCCAAAAGTCAGTCTCTCTCTCTCTGTGTCTCTCTCTTCCTTCCTCCCTCCGCCCTGGCCACGTGACTTCATGTTTAAGAAACACACTAGACAGGGCTGGGATCTGCAGGGAAATGCACTAGATGTTGTGTGCATGTAGATTCCTATCACTCTATACCTCAGTATGATGTGTAATTACAATACACCAATAAAAGTATTAAAAAAAAGAAAGAAAAGAAACACACCAGGCTGGGAGCCATGGAACATGCTTGTAATCCCAGCCACTTAGGAGCCTGAGGCAAGAGAATGGCAAGTTCTAGGCCAGCATGGGCAATTTAGTGAGACTCTGTCTCAGAAAAAAAAAAAAGTAAGCCGGGTGTGGTGATGCACTCCTGTAATCTCAGTACTTGGGAGGCTGAGACAGGAAGATCACAGGTTCACAACCACTCTCAGCAACCTCGTGAGGCTCTCCACAAGTTAGTGAGACGTTGTTTCAAAATAAAAAATAAGTTGCTGGGCGTGGTGGTGCACGCTTGTAATCGTAGTACTTGGAAGGCTTAGACAGGAGGATTGCAGGTTCGAGGACAGCCTCGGCAAGTAGTAAGACTTTCATCAACCTAATGAGACCCCGTTTCAAAACAAAAATAAAGTAGGGCTGGAGGTGTAACTCAGAGGTAGAATGCCCCTGGGCTCAATCCCTAGTACCACACACACACACACACACAAAATAAAATAAAATAAAATAGGACTGGGGGTGTAGCCCAGAGATAGAATGTCTCTGAGTTTAATCTCCAGTACCATAAAAAAAGAAAAAATAAAAAGTAAAAAAGGATGGGAATGTAGCTCAGTGGTAGAGCACCCCTGGGTTAAATCTCCAATTGGAAAAAAAAAAAAAAGGAAAGAAAGAAAAAGAACAACAAACAAACAAAAAACTACCAGGCAAAGTGGCCTGGACATTGTGTGTTGAATAAGTAAGACTATAGGCATTTCATCACATTTAAAAAAAGAATTTGTGAGTCAGGCGTGGTGGTGCACTCTTGTAATCCCAGTACTTGGGAGGCTGAGACAGGAGGATTGCAGGTTCAAGGAAAGTTTAGTAACCTAGAGAAACCCTGTTTCAAAACAAAAGCTAAACAAGAGGCTAGGGGTGTAGCTCAGAGGTAGAACACCCTTGGGTTCAATCTCTAGTACCTCAAAAAATAAAACAAAATTTATATGGATACATATTCTTATTTCTAGGGCCAAAAATAATGGCCCTAGAAATAAGATAAATCTGAATGATTTATTCTTGACCCAATGACCAAAGTCAATGGAGAAAAAATACACTTGGCCCATTTCTGGAAGAGCTCTAGAGGAAAAGCATTTCAACCAACCAAGGGCGGCTGACACTTACGTCCCTGCATGGCCTCACACACCCAGAGCGCAGTTAGGCTGACACTTAGGTCCCCGCATGGCCTCACACACCCAGAGCACGGTCATACCACTTCCATCACATGCGCACTCCACTGCGACAGCAGCTGCAGGCCCTGCAGAGCCAGGTCAAAGAGCTTCCGGTACTCAGCGTCTGTTTTCTGGGCCTCTTGGCGGCCGGAACCTGTAACCACCTGGGGCGCACAGGCACAGGCGTCAGGAGAAAAACCGCGGGTGTTGCTTACCTTCCCACCCATCAAGCCCACTCGAGGGGTCTACCCCAGTGTCACACATGCAAAAAATAAGGTGCTCAACATCATTATTCATTAGAGAAATACAAATCCAAAACACAACCAGATACTACTTCACATCTATCAGAATAGCCAGGACCAAAAGAAGAAAAAAACAAACAAAAAACAGACAAACAAGTGGTGGAGAAAATGTGGATCAATCAGAACCCTCACACGATGTGGTTAAGAACTGGAAAAGAAATTTGTAGTAGATATTATCTATCATGTAAGTAAGATATTTTTCCATTAAAAAAAACCCACAATGTAAAATGGCACAGCCACTTTGAAAATGATCTGCCAGCTCCTCAAAATGTTAAACAGGTACCACTATGACTCAGTAATTCTACTCTGAAGTTTCCACCTACGAGGAAAGAAAGCTTATTCCACACAAACCTCCCACGCTGATGTGCATAGCTGCCTTGTTCCTAACTCAAATGCCCATCCATGGATGAAAGGGTAGACAAAATGCATATTCATTTAACAATATTAGTCAGTCATAAAAAGAAATAAAGAACTGAAACACTACAGTGTGGAAAGACCTTGAAGACAGTGTATTCACTGAATGACACCATTTGTACGAAATGTCCAGAACAGGCCAATCCGTAGAGACAGACAGTGGATTGCCAGGATGGGGAGCAGGCGAGGGGGAGCCAGGCGTGACTGCACACGGATATGATATGGGGTTTCTTTTGGGAGTAATGAGAATGTTCAAAAGTAGGGGGTGGTTGCACAGCTTAGTGAATATACCAAAACTTCAGCTGTACAATTTTGATAAGTGAGTGATTTTGATATGGTGAGTTGTACCTCCAAAAGTATGTTCTTAAAGTAAAATGAGCAAAGCGTTCAAAGGCAGATTTTTTTCCCCTTACTAAAACCATCAGCTTATTATAAGGGTGCTACAGCAGTCCCTGAGAGAAAGACAGGAATGCACTTCTTTGGAGAAGTATAATCCAGCTGTCCTCCGGCCCCCCTCCTTCCCTCCCTCCTCTTCCTCCTCCTCCTCCCCTCCTCTTCCTCCTCCTCCTCTTCCCCCTTCCTCCTCCTCTTCTTCATCCTCTTCCTTCCCCCTCCTCCTCCCCTCCTCCTCTTCCCCCTCTTCCTCCTCCTCTCCACTCCTCACCACCTCCCAACACCCCCACCACTGCCCGCTGGGCTCTCCTTGGCCTTTTCCTTGAGAATCTTTTTTTATTTTTGCGATACTGGGGATTGAACCCAGGGGCATTCTACCTCTGAGCTACACCCCCAGCCCGATTTTTTATTCTTTATTTTGAAACAGGGTCTCACTAAGTTGTGGAGGGCCTCACTAGCTGAGGCTGGCCACGAACCTGGATCCTCCGGTCTCAGCCTCCCAAGTACTGGGATTACAAGCGTGCGCCACCACGCTCAGCTCGTTGAGAATCTTACTCTGCTTCCCTTCTTTTCTTTGTCAGTGCTGGGGTTCAAACCCAGGGCCTCACATATGCTACAAGCACTCTGCCACTGAGGGCCACCCCAGACCTTCCTACCATGCTTTCCTGAAGAAAGCTGCATTTGGTACAGCGGAACAGACACAGACAATGCTAACTTCACTGCCTTGTAAGCTACAAAGGGTGCTTTTGAGAAAGTATTTTGATTTGGTGCTATGTTATGGTTTTTGAAGCAACGAAAGTGAATACTTGGGTGCAGAGAACACAAACGGGGTTAGACGCCCTCCTCTGGGGCCGGGGCACACACCTCGCTGTTGCTGTAGCGCGCCAGCTCCGAGATGAAGCGCATGTGGTCCTCGCGGATCTGGATCATCTGCTCGCAGATGTTGTACTGCGGGCTGCTGCTGGAGGAGGTGCAGGTCCACCTGGTGTGGAGGGAGAGCCCTGCATCACCTGTACGGTGCTCACACATCCCAGCAGCTGGGGCAACTGAGGACGCTGCTCACACCCAGGGCCGACAAAATGGAGTTTAAATAAATGAAACAAAGACTATGCAACAGGGCCCCCTGTGGTCTATACAATCTACATTTACCCTCTGGCCTTTACAAGAGAGGTCTGCTGGTCTCTGGGACAAACCGAAATGCAACTTTGTCAAAATCCTGGCTGAGTGGTGACCACGACCACGGGTTGGCTGTGGTACAGGTGCTCAGCAAAAGTCAATCAAAACATGCCATGAGCCAGGCATGGTGGTGCATGCTTGTAATCCCAGTACTTGGGAGGCGGAGACCAGAGGATTCAGGTTTGCGGCCAGCCTCAGTTACTTAGTGAGGCCCTCTGCAACTTCGTGAGACCCGGTAAAACGCCCCTGGGTTCAATCCCCGGTACCTCAAAAAAAAAGAACATGCTATGAGACTTGGGGGGCTACATGGAATCTTCAACACAGTCCTGTTCCATGTGCTTACTATTATCTATACTTGTGAGCAACAGATCCTTGATAGCGGAGTTCAGCCAACTTTCTATTACAAGACCAGGGAGTAAACCTTTTAGGATTTATAATCCGCACTGTCTCACATCTGTCATATAGTCATTATTATTATTTTTTTTTGCGGTATCAGGAATTGAACCCAGGGGCATTCTACCTCTGGGCTATACCCCCAGCCCTATTTTTTATTCTTTATTTTGAAACAGGGTCTCACTAAGTTGTGGAGGGGCTCACTAAGTTGCGGAGGGCCTCACTAAGTAGCTGAGGCTGGCCGCGAACCCACATCCTCCGGTCTCAGCCTCCCAAGTACTGGGATTACGAGCGTGCGCCACCACGCCTGGCTATATAGCCATTATTTTAATACAACCTTTTAAAAATGTAAAGTCTGCCAGATGTGGTGGCGCATGCCTATAATCCCATAACTTGGGAGGCTGAAACAGGAGGATTACAGGTTCAAGACCAGCCTCGGCAACTTAGTGAGACAATCAACAACCTAGTGAGACCCTATTTAAAAAAAAAAAGGGAGGGCTGGCCATTCTCAGCTCTGGGGACCTTATAAAAACAGGTGTGGACTGGTTTGGTCCTTAGGTGACAGTGTTGGAAACTCTGTTACAACACATGCACATCCCACCTGCCTCCAGGGTGGGTTGGGAAGCACTTAGCACACTACTGAGCCTAGAGAGGTACTGTAGACTTCTGTATGCTCAGTCAGCACTGTCCAGTAGAAATCCCTGTCGGATGGAAATTTTAGAAACCCATGCTTTCCAATACAGTAGCCACTGACCACTGACCATTTGGAATGTGATTACGCTACTAAGGAAACTTAAATTTTAGCTGTATTTTTCAATGTATTTAAATGTAAGAAACTATATGTGGCAAGGACTACCACACTGGACATTTAGTTCCCAACTGTTGAGAATGTCAAAAGTGTTATTTCTAGATCAATAAGCAGAGTATTATAAAACTGCCTAGAGAGGACACTGTGGGAAGCTCCACCCGGGCAGCTTTATTCTCCTCCTACCGAGATTTATTTTCCTCGTAGTGGGCGCTGGTCTTGATGTATCTCGCCAGTTCTATTTGCATGTCCCCGAATAGCGGAACCACCTGGAGCTGCTATATTCAAAGAACAACAAGAAAGTAGGGTCATTATGTGTGTTAAATCACCAAACACATGTGCACAAGGAAAATGACTAGTGCTAATAATCACACTGGGTTGAATGCTGCCTCTGCAACTCATGTACTGTGAAAATATTGTACATAACTTCTAAGTTCACTTTGAAAAAATGCAATTTAAGAACCAACATACATAAAAAATATTCAGCCGGGCGTGGTGGCGCACGCTTGTAATCCCAGTACTTGGGAGGTGGAGACTGGAGGATCCGGGTTCGTGACCAGCCTCAGCTACTTAGTGAGACCCTCCGCAACTTCATGAGACCCAGTTTCAAAATAAAGGATAAAAAAATAGGGCCGGGGGTGTAACTCGGAGGTAGAACGCCCCTGGGTTCAATCCCCGCTACCACAAAAAAAAAAAAAAAAGAAAGAAAAAATATTCAAATATTAGAATTAATCTATCTGTTGCTATATTCTTGGCCCTTAAAAAACAGTTGAATTTCTGAATACTAGCAACGAACAATTAAAAAAACAAATTCAAGCCGGGAATGGTGGTGTACACCTGTAATACCAGATTTGGGAGGCTGAAACAGGAGGATCACAGGTTTGAGGTCAGCCTAAGCAATTTCATGAGACCCTCAGCAACCTAGAAAGACTGTTTCAAAATAAAAAATATAAAGGGATGGGGGTTTAGCTCAGAGGTAAAATCCCCCCTGGGTTCAACCCCCTGTACGGAAGGAAGGAAGGAAGGAAGGAAGGAAGGAAGGAAGGAAAAGAAGTAACTTGCAGTAGCATAAAAAAATTTTAAATACGCATGAATAAATCTAACAAAAGATGTGCAAGACCTCAAAACAAAAATACTACCCTCAAAATTCTAGAGAAAGTTCTCAGTGAATAGAGCAATTTACTGTATTCATGAACCAGAAGGTTTAGCATTCCATTCCATTCCGTTTTTGGCCTTGTGCAAGCTAAGCAAAGCTCTAACGCTGAGCTATACATTTAATGGGATCACAATCAATATTCCAGGAGGAAAAATGTTTTTGTGTGCAAATCAGTACACCAATTCTAAAATGTATCTTAGAAGGTGAATGGTGATGTCTGAGACTTCACCACAGGTTAAAACTGGAGAAAGATAAACCTGTTAGAGAGCTGCAGTGGTTAGGGCCCTGTGGCCCTGGAGCAAGGATGGAAGACAGAACAGAGACCTGGACAGACACTTAGGACCTCGGTGACAGTGCAAAGCAAGGGAGGGACAGGCGGTCTCCACAGTAGCTGAGCAGGGTCAACTACATACGCATACTAGGAAATATGTCAACAATGCCAACCCCTACCTCACACCAGACACAGAAACCCATTCCAGAGGAATTAGAGAGCTGGAAAAAAGCAATGGAATGCTTCTAGAAAATTCTCCTGAGACTGCTGTCCACTAGTATTTCTTAAAGTCCACCTTAATGAAGAGACTGCTATACTGGACTATACTAGAACTTCTGTTCAAGTGACACCATTAAGAAAATGAAAAGGCAGGCTGTGGTGTTGCTCAGTAGTAGAGCGTGTGCTCAGCAGGTGCAAGCCCTGGGTGCAGTCCCCAGTGCCCTCAAAACTAAAGTGAAAGGAGGCGAGGTCAAGGGGAGATGTTGGTCCAAGGGTGTGAAACTGTAGTTATACAGGACACGTAAGTTACGAGGATCTAATATACAGCATGGTGACAACATTTTTTTATATTTTATTTTTTTTGCAGTACTAGGGATTGAGCCCAGGAGCATTCTACCTCCAAGCTACAACCCCCAGCCCTATTTTTTTATTCTTTATTTTGAAACAGGGTCTCACTAAGTTGCAGAGGCCTCACTAAGTAGCTGAGGCTGGCTGTGAACCTGGATCCTCCAGTCTCAGCCTCCCAAGTACTGGGAGTGCAAGTGTGCGTCACCACGCCCGGCTTGTGACAACATTTAATAATACTGCACTGTATACTTCAAATTTGAGCGTATATTATTATTATTATTATTATTATTTTGTACTGGGGATTGAACCCAGAGGCCTTCTACCTCTAAGCCCTCTAAGCTACACCCCTGGCCCTTTTTTATTGTTTATTTTGAAACAGGGTCTCACTAGTTGCTAAGGCTGGCTTCGAACCTGCGATCCTCCCATCTCAGCCTTCCAAGTACTGGGATTACAGGTGTGTACCACCACGCCTGAATGAGAGTGTATCTTATATATGTTTTCATCACTAAAAAAGATCAGGATATGAGATGATAAATACATTAATGAGCTAGATTTAAGATAGTGAATATATACCAAAACAACACATCGTATACCATAAATATATTGTTTTTGTCAATTATATCTTAATAAAGCTGGGGGGAGTAAGAAGATAAGGCACACTGGGGAGAATGCATGTATTTTAGAACATACATATTAACAAAGGATGTGTATCCAGAATAAAAAAACAAAAAACTACAAATCAATGGGGAAAAAAGAACCAAAGACCTAAAGTGGCACTTCACAAAAGGGAACACAGAAAGGCTAACAGGAGATGCAACCAGGAAAACACCTACTAAATTACCAAGAAGACCCTATGCAATAAAATCACAGTGTGCACACCTCCTGTCCCCCACAGGTCACCCAAAAAAAGACTGTGCCAAGTGCTCGTGAGGACATTGGCAAGGGCGTGGAACAGCAGAGCGCTCGCTCATTGCTGGGGTAATGCAAACCAGGTCGCCCTGTGGGAAAGTCATAAGGCTGCAACAACTACCTGAGAATAGATGTGCCCAACACTGCCAGCCCCTCTTCCGAGTATGTATCCAATAGAAATGCAGTACAACAAGCCAGCATTGTGTGCATTAGCGAAAACCCAGAAACAACCCAAGGCATGGACAACAGTAGGGATGAGCAAGTTATAACAGAAACATAAAATACTAAACCACAACGAAAGCCCACAAACTGCAGCTCAGGGCTCCAGCAGAGAGGCAAAGCATAAAGATGGGTGCAAGCAGCCCCGGGCCAAGAATGCAAACCACGAGGTACAATTTACCTCAAGTCCACCCCAGAGAGCAGGAGAGAGAGCAGCCGCGGGGAGAATGAGCCTCCCGAGGGGCATCACAGCCACCCAGGGTTCACGCAACCAAAATGTGGATCTAATGAACTCACCTTGAAGTACTTGTCGATTTTGGATAAGTTTATTCTTTTCTTGGCATCTAGCTTATAGATGTTGCTGACACTCCCATCCATCAAGTACAGACCAAATCCCATGACCTGAAAACCACAAAGCAGTAAGATAACACTCAGACCTGCAAATTCACCCACACACTTACACTGTTATAATTGAGAACCCTGCAATCACACCTCATGCTTTTTTATGTGTGTGTGGTACTGGGGATGGAACCCAGGGCTAAACCCAGACCCATTTTATTTTATTTATTATTATTTTATTTTATTTTGAAACAGGGTCTCACTAAGTTGCTGAGGCTGTCCTCGGACCTGTGATCCTCCAGTCTCAGTCTCCCAAGTACTGGGATTACACGCATGCACCACCACACCAGGCTGTCACTGTTCTTTCAACAAGCACTTTCAAAGCTCCTAGGGAATAAAGAGCTATCCTTGTAGATGAGTTAATCCTAATCAGCCTTATGTCTATTTCAACTTTCTCCCAAGACACACACACCAATGCAAACTCTTGTTGAGCATGGTACAGTGCTAGATGTGGACAGTTGCAGCTGAGAATTATCAGAGGGCTCCCCAGTACTGCCATCAGTTCTAGACTTTCAGAATTAAAAGCCGGGCGTGGTGGTGCATGCCTGTAATCCCAGTACTTAGGAGGCTGAGAGAGGAGGATTCCTGGTTCAAGGACAGCTTCAGCAATGTAATGAGACTCTCAGAGACCTAGTGAGGCCCTGTTTCAAAACAAAAACATAAAGAGGGCTGGGGGTGTAGCTTGGAGGTAGAATGCCCCTGGGTTCAATCCCAACCACATATACAGAAAAAATATAGTGAGCCAGGCACTGTGGTACACACCTGTAATCCTAGTACCTGAGAGGCTGAGACGGGAGGATTTCAGGTTAGCGGCCAGCATGTGATAAATTAGAGAGACCCTGTTTCATAATAAAAATAAAATAGGGCTAATAATCCCCATACCCATGAGGTTCCACATCATTGGACTCAACCAACCACAGATCCAAAATATTTAAAAAATAGTGTCTGCACTGAACATGCACACTTTTTTGTCATTATTCCCTAAGCAACATAACATTGATATTGCATTAGATATTCTAAGTAATCTATTGGTGAAGGTGGCACTGGGGGTTGAACCCAGGCGCATTCTACCTCTGAGCTACACCCCCAGCCTTTTTTTATTTTTTTTTTGGAAACAGGGTCTCACTAAGTTGCAGAGGGCCTCACTAAGTTGCTGAGGTTGGCCGTGAACTTGTTGTAATCCTCCTGTCTCAGCCTCCCAAGTATTAGAGTTACGTGCCACCATGCCTGGCTTCTAAGTACTCTAGAAGTGATTCAAAGCAAATGGGAGCATGTGTATAAGTTCTATGGCAAATATTCTGCCATTTTATTTAAGGGACTTGAGCATCCACAGGTTTTGGAGTCCGCGGAGGGTCCTGGAACCAATCCCCCACGGACACCAAAAGTCAAATATATTAATTCCTAAGAATCATATCTTTAACAAGTAAAATCTTAACTATAACCTCTGCTTAAAGCAGATTAATGCTAAGAGAACTCTTGACCCAGGACCTCCAGGTTCACAAGCACCTTCTCGCAGGTTGGCGTACGGCTCACCAGCACACACACACACACACACACACACACACACACACACACACACACGACAGCATGAGGGTAGGAAAAAGCTGGCAGAAGATTCTAGATGAAGCACAGGCTCCGTGCACAGCTGTGCTTCTGCCATGGGCCGTGGGCATCGCCCCCACACGTACTTTGAGAAGCATGTGTTTCTCACTCGGCGTCAAGTACATCCTATTCTCGTAGTAATCCACACACAGATTCACAATGTCTGCCAAGAGCTCTTCATAGCCAGAAATCACCTCAAGCTGCTGCTGCAGAGACTGAAACAGAGCGAGATACGTGTCACTGCCTGCCCCGCCCCGCAGGCAACACAGCCCACCAACAGCTGCCGAGACCCTGAGCCTACCTGTGTGATCTTGTTGTGGTTGGCCAGGAACATGGACAGATTCTGCGACTCCTGGATAGACTGTGGATCCGCCATTTTACGTAAGAACTGAGCAGCCCTTGAGAGCAAAAAGAGTTAATCCCCAAATGCACCAACATGCTGATTAAAGGGGAAACATGAGGGTTCCTTTCTTCTCCAAGTATCTTCAGGAGTGTGGCTCGAAGAGGGCGGTGATGATTTTGGCCTCCTGGAGTGTGTGGCCTAGGCTCCCACTAGATCTTTTGCCAGAGTTGTGCGTTATAGCTCTAGGCAGCTCACTACCTTGCTGTCCACAGCTGAGAGACTTTGAGGGTCCTGCACACTGGCCTCTTCTGTGCTGGTGGAGGTCCACCTCGGCCCTGGGCACAGGGCTGCCAGCCTCAAGTCAGAGAAAGGTCACTGCCCACCCTGTGACTCCCAGAAGCCATCCCTGTTGTGGTTCTTTGCCGGGACCCCTCTGGGCCACCACACCTTTCTACAAAAAGCACCTGTCCCTGGCCTGCCTCTCTAGGACCACTGGTGCTCAAACCTCCAGATAGAGTCCTGGTTCTGCCATCCATCTGCAGATACATGACTTGATGTACACAAAGGACTTGTACACTGGGGTGCCACACTCCTGCAAGGCACACGCTGAGCCCGTGAGGTCCAGCAAAGCGGTGTGAAGCAGGGAGTGAGGATGCTGCACACCTAGGGCTGTTCCCAGGAAGTACAGAAGAGCCTGCCCACTAACAGTCTGTCCCTGTCACATAGAACCCTGGGCTTTAATTAAAGAAAGTTTCCATGACGAAGACTGATAATGTACTCAAACACTAATTTCCTCCCGTCCTTCCTCATGAACAAGCCTGACGTTCCCAGGGAGCAGCGGGTGCCTCGCCTCCCTTGTGGTCAGCTGTGGTCAAGTGACCAAGAGCTGGGCCATGAGATACGATGAAAAAGACTGAAGACTTGAAAGTTTACTTATAAGGGAGAATGTAGCCCTCATTTCTCCTTCCTCTCTGCTGACCGAAGTGCAGAAATGATAGATGGAGCTCACAGGCCACAGTGGACCGTAGGACAGCAGGACAACTGGAGCCCCTGAACACTGTGGACCACCTAATTCAGAACTTTACAGGTGAAACAGAAATAAACCATATTCATATTATTTCTTTTTTTTTTTTTTTTTTTGCGGTGCTGGGGCTTGAACCCAGGGGCATTCTACCTCTGAGCTACACCCCCGGTCCTACTTTTATCCTTTATTGAAACCGGGTCTCACGAAGTTGCGGAGGGCCTTACTAAGTAGCTGAGGCTGGCCGCGAACCCGGATCCTCCGGTCTCCGCCTCCCAAGTACTGGGATTACAAGCGTGCGCCACCACGCCCGGCCATATTTATAATTTCTATAGTTTTTTTGGGGTAGTACTGGGGATTGAACCCCGGGGCATTATACTTCCAAACTACAGCCCCAACCATTTTTATTTTTATTTTGAAACAGATTCTCACCGAGTTGCTGATGCTGGCCTCAAACCTGTGATCCTCCTGTCTCAGCCTCCAAAGTACTGGGATTACAGGTGTGTGACACCACGTCTGGCCACATTATTTATCTTGATTGCACCCAGCAGCCAAAAATGAATAAATAAATATTTAATGGGGGAGGGGCTTGGGAAGAGTGAGGGTTGGATGTTCCCACCTGGGAAGAGCCAACAGGTCACCTCTACAGATCCTTCCCTAGTTTGGAAGCTCTGGGCCACTGTGTAAAGCTGATCTAAGGTAATGAGTGGAACACTGCACTAATTTCACATGAACAATGCTTAGCGTTCCGAACAACCAACTTGACTCCCACTGCAGTCTCCTCCAATCTGCTACCTTGTCCCAAGTTGATTTTATCATAAAGACAGCAACAGCTGCATGATTCCAGACACATAAATACAACATATTCTGATGCAAATTAAAATCTCTTCCAATTTAGCATTAGAACTAAAATTCCTTGCTTGGTGAAGGAAACAGAAGTTAGCATCTCATTCCAGCTAAACATGTCTCCAACACCACCCAGCACAGGCTTAGTAAAGAAAACCCACTAAAAGACAGCTGGCTCAGTATCACCATAGTGTTCCAGAAGCATACTTTTCCAATCCTCCCCTCTATGGCTTCAATGTGCTTTGTCCCCCTAAAGATTCATGTGTTGGGAGCTTGGTCCCAGGGCAGTGGTACTGGAAGGTGATGTCCCCGTGTGTTGGGAGCTTGGTCCCAGGGCAGTGGTACTGGAGGTGACGTCCCCGTGTGTTGGGAGCTTGGTCCCAGGGCAGTGGTACTGGGAGGTGATGTCCCCGTGTGTTGGGAGCTTGGTCTCAGGGCAGTGGTACTGGAGGTGACGTCCCCGTGTGTTGGGAGCTTGGTCCCAGGGCAGTGGTACTGGGAGGTGATGTCCCCGTGTGTTGGGAGCTTGGTCTCAGGGCAGTGGTACTGGAGGTGACGTCCCCGTGTGTTGGGAGCTTGGTCCCAGGGCAGTGGTACTGGGAGGTGTTGTCCCTGTGTGTTGGGAGCTTGGTCCCAGGGCAGTGGTACTGGGAGGTGATGTCCCTGTGTGTTGGGAGCTTGGTCCCAGGGCAGTGGTACTGGGAGGTGATGTGGAACCTTTAAAAGGTGGGGAATAGGTGGAAAGTTCTTAGATCAGTTGGCGTCATGGCCCTACAAGGGATTGATGGTGCGTGTCTATAATTCTAGTACTTGGGAGGCTCAGAGAGGAGGATCACAGGTTTGACACCAGCCACATGAACCTAAAGAGATGAAGGTGTTTCTTGGGACCCTGGATAGCTTTAACAAGAGGACTGTCATCAAATCCTGAGCCCTAAATCTCTCTGGTTTCCTCTTTTTGGTTTTGTTTTTACTGGGGATTGAATCCAGGGGCACTCTACCTCTGAGCTACATTCCATCCCTTTTTATTTTTTATTTTGAAATAGGGTCTCATCAAATTGCTGAGGGTCTCACTAAATTGCTGAGGCTGGCCTAGAACCTGCGATCCTCCTGTCTCCGCCTCCCAAGTATTGGGATCACAGGCATACGCCATTGTGCCCGGCTTGGTTTCCTGTTTAGTGATGTGATTCTTCACTCCTGAACATGCTCCTACCATTTAAACAGCCACAGGGGATGTGGTAGTGGGGAAGGCCTTACCAGAACCTGAGCCACACTGCTTGGACTTTCAGCTTCCAAAACTGTGAGCTAAACAGACCTCCCTCATGTATTATATCATAGTAGTGAAAAGGTGACTAATACACTCCTGCTGGCCTCTTCTACCTTCAAAAAGAAAACCACCACGGAGGAGAGTTATCCAGAGGACCTGGAAGCTCAGTGTGACCCTGTGGCCCCTGCAACAGTCCACGGGCCGAGTCTGCACACTGCTGTGATGGTGCGTGTGCAAGGAACACCTGGCCCATGAGTGAGAGCAGGGGCCGTGGCATCTGCTGAGAACCGCAGCTCCAATGCCCGAGTGGCTCCTGTGGCTGCAGAACCCACCTGCCCCTTGCCAAGACGTTCCGCAGGCCAAACACCTGTGCTCATGAGCAGGACTGCATCCTGTCCCGTCTGTCGGGCTACCTGAGCCCGGGCTGGAGTTCACCTCTGTACGCCGCGGTCAGGGCTCACCTCTTGTACGCTGAATGGTCGTTCTTCACGCTGCACTTCATGTTCTTCAGCTCGTCCAGGACAGCAAACATATTGATGAACTTGCCAAGCGTGATCAGGTAGGCTTCCGACACAAAGTCCTTCCTCCTCTCGGCATGGCACAAGCGTCTCACCTCCCCACAGAAACGCTCGATGGCATTCCTCTGAACGGAGGAAGGAGCAGGAGAGCCCTGGTCAGCGGTGTGTCGGTGCCAAGTCCCGGCTTCAAGAACAGTTCTGTGTTCACTGTTACGCACTGAGAAAATACCCACCCACCGAGGCTCCAGGGCCACCGTTACAACTCAGGTAGAGACTCCTGTGGGTAAAGTAACCCCCAGGTCTTTGCTCTGGAACAACCATTTATTTTGCATTTTACCAACTATGTCCCTAAAGGAAAAGAATTTTTCTGGTTATTCCAATAAAATAACCAGAGTTAAATGCTCCAATAAAACATCTATAATATAGATGCTGTAACTTTCAGAGGTGAAAAGCGGGGGAAGATTTTTCCTCTTGGCAACTTTTAAGATAAAACAAAAGCTCATCTTCTATTCAGTTCTACCTTCTCCCTTTATTAAGTGAAAACTATAATAAAAAATAGTTATAGACATTTCCAAAGAGCTTCTTTAAAGAACCAGCAAATCTCTTCCATGTGGCAACTTTTTGTCTAACTAAAGGGTCAAAGGATGCCACAGCCAGGGCAGAGACCACCAGGAACGATGGTCAGGGAGGCTGAGAGCAAAGAACACCCTGAAAAACAAGACGAACCAGAAGTACAAATGAAAGTCAAAATGTGGTGCTTAAGCCGGGCGTGGTGGCACACACCTGTAATCCCAGTACTTGGGAGGCTGAGACAGGAGGATTGCAGGTTTGAGGACAGCCTCAGCAACCTAGTGAGACTCTCAGCAATTTGGCAAGACTCTGTTTCAAAACAAAAAATAAAAAGGTCTGGGGGTATACCTTGGAGGTAGAATACCCCTGGGTTCAATCCCCAGTACCACAAAACAAAATGTTGTACTCAGAACTGAGGTAGGCTAGAAAAGAAATAAAGATCAGTAAGAAGGAGACTGTGACTTTAATTTCAAAGTCGTGCTAACGTCCCTCACATCTTTTCTTCCCAGGCCAGTTTTTCTTCCAGGCCTGTAACTCCCAAATTCTCGATAAATCTATCAATCTTAAAAGTTATTGTAAACTGGGCATGGTGTTGCACGCTTGTTATCCTAGTACCTGGGAGGCTGAGACAGGAGGATCAGAGGTTTGTGGCCAGACTCAGCTACTTAGTGAGGCCCTTTGCAACTTAGTGAGACCCTGTTTCAAAATAAAGAATAAAAAATAGGGCTGGGGGTGTAGCTCGGAGGTAGACTGCCCCTGGGTTCAATCTCCGGTACCGCAAAAAAAAAAAAAAAAAAGTTATTGTAAATTCACTTACAAAATTTGCCCTGCACACTGTTAATTGGCTTACACAATGTACTAACATGTATAATTTTAGAATAGACTGAATAAAGGGAGATACAGTATTTTAAGGAACCTACAATACAGGGTACACTTTGACCAGATGGAGGCGACAGAGAGACCTGCAGACCGCCATAATCCATCTGCGATGGTCAGGCTGATGCCATCCCCACGTATCTTTCCCTGCCCACCCCTCACAAAGTCTCCTTTAGAGAAACGCATGAGACCCCAAGTGCTGCTTCTCACTCTTGAGCTGGCGCGCACTCCGCGCCAAGTGCGTGTATCTTCACCTCTGACTTTCTAATAAAGTGCTTCCTTTTTGCTAAAACCTGATGCACCCTTAAGTTCTCTTCTGTGATGTGTCAAAAGCCTGGAAGGCCTGAGCAGAGGTCTCCTCTGCCTCACAGAACCCCCCTGTGGGAACAGACTGATGGCTGGCGTCCATGGAGTAAACGCGAATTCACTCTCCAACAGACAAGAGAAGTGAAACACAGAAGAAGTGTTTATTCTAAACGGTGAACGAAGCTGTTGCCTGTCGCGGGCCATGGAGAAGGCCAGCACCCCCCTCGCAGCACTAAACCCCTGGGATTACTCTGCTGTTTTACCTGGAAGTACATAAAATTCATCAGTTTCGTGACCTCAGGCTCCAGGACCTCCACGGTTTTCTCGTATATTTCCACCCTGTTTGGCTGTTCATTACATTTCACCTGGGGTAAAGACACGAGCAGGCCATGAAAAGGTGTCTGGGGCTGCGGGGCTGGGTGGGAGGAGAATGGGGGAAGGAAGGGCATGGCTGGCAGGCTACCTGTGGGATGGCCCGGGAGCAGCTCCTCCAGGTATACAGCATGACTGCATACTCTTGGCCTTCTTCCAGCATCTCATTCTGCAAGGCAAGCAAGGCAAATCAAAGACAGACAGGGCAGCAAACACGAAAAAGGAGATTCCAAATAGGTGAGATCCAGACAAAGGCCGTAAACTCTCTGGACTTTCCCTTCAAGGGGCTGCAGCTCGCATGCCAAAAGATAGCTGCAAAGAAGCTGGGAGGCTGCGGGGGCCATGACTACCCCAAACATCCCACAGCTTCTGCAAGCTGGACAGGGGTGTGAATGACTCACAGGCACCTCTGAGCAGGGCAACACTGCAGGGCAGGGACCACAGGGCGGTACCTCTGCTCCACTCAACTGAACAACCTGCTGGCAGTGCAGACCTGAAGCAGGGGCCCAGGGGCGGGGCTCAGGGCATGTGAGCGCACATGGGGTCCTCAGTCTCTTCTCTGCATCACCCCAAATCTCCTGGTTCACAGACAGAACCCAGAGGCAAGGCTGCTAGCCCTGAGTATATGGGAAAAAAGCTAGATGCGTTCCCACAGCATTTAAATCCAGTATAGTATCCCTGCCATCATTTTACTTTATTTTTTGTGGTACTGGGGATGGAACCCAGGGGAATTCTACTTCTGAGCCACACCCCCACCCCTATTTTATTCTTTTATTTTGAAACAGGGTCTCACTAAGTTGTGGAGGGCCTCACTAAGTTGCTGAGACTGGCAGCGAACCTGTAATCCTCCTGTCTCAGCCTCCCAAGTACTGGGATTACAAGCGTGCACCACCATGCCCAGCTGATTGCCATCATTTAAAAAAAAAGTGCTTTTAACCGGGAAGAGGCCCTCAGAATGCTGACAAAGGTTTCCTCTGCACCCGAGATGCTAAGTTTTCAGAGAGAGCAGCATGCATTGTTTTTATAATAAGAAAAACAAAAGACTTTCTTAAAACTCTAAGGCATTTCTTCATTTTCCTCACTATATAGCCTATTAGGACAATAACTGAAAAAGTGTGATTTGCCACTCAACTATGCCACCCCCGAGGGAACCAAGACCTGCAGCACGTTACCATGCTAGAGTGGACAGTTGCTTGTTCGATGTATCTTGCGATGCCAGTGACAAACGCATTTCTGTCTTCGAAGTTGGTGTTGAAGTTTGGCTGAAGGGAAGAGAAAAGCCATCACGTGGATTTGAGGTCAGAGCCACCAGCCGTGTGCCCCGCACCTGCTCGGGGACCCACCTGATAGAGCAGCGAGGACGGTGGGGGCTCAATGCAGGGCTGCTGGTCGGGCAGAGGCAGCTCCTCCAGGAGGTCCACATTGGACAGTGCATCCTCCAGTGTCACCTGGGCTGCCATGCTGGGCTAGAACAAACACAGAGCCACCTGTTCTGTGAGGAAGGAGGGATGAGGGACATCTGACACGGCTTCTGGGGTGTGAGGCCCAGGCGCCCATCCTTCTCTATCTCTAAGGGCACCAGGGAAGGCTGATATAATCATGGCCATTCCCAGGGTCAGGCGTCTCTCCAGTGACATGCAAGCCAGAGGGTCAGAAGTCCCCATGCAGCTTCTCCTTCCTTGCTGCCCACTAAGGACAGGTTCTCCTGGCCTCCAGAGTGTCACAGCGCAGGGAACACAGGCCACCACATGTGCCGCCACTGGGGCCGCCACCCCTACTGCTGGTACTGAAGGCTCTCTGGAGGGCTGGACATCCCCTCACACAGTCAGAGGGGAGGCGCCTGCTAGGTGGCTCCTCCAAACCCGCCGAGGACTGAGATGGAAAGAGAGCCATGTCCCCAGGCCGCCGGCTGCTCAGCTGCACGGGCAGGCGGGGCTGTTGGGAGCATGGGGCTGCCCCAGGGACCACTGGAGGGACACAGTGCTCACAATGAACTGGGGAGGTGGCTGCTGGAGGGGAGGGGGTGGCAGAGAAAGCACAGATCCCGAGGCTGCTCCAGAGAGGGCAGAAATGCAGGCAGATAGCATCTGCCATCTTTTAGACCAGCTCCAGCAGGTGGAGTCGGCACACTCCACTCAGCCTCCCTCTCAATAGGATAGTTCTGACCCAGGACAGGACTTGGGAAGCAGCTCCAACTTTGGATGGGGCGCTAAGGGCTGCTGTGACCCAGGTGGGACTTGGGAGGCAGCTCTGACCCTGAAGGGGGCTCCAGGCTCAATGTCACATCTGAGAAGGAAAGAGCAGCCAGTGTGCTGAATGAGATGCTGAGTAGGAGTCCCAACTCCCTCCTGGAGTCCTGGGCTGCAGACAAAAGGGCAGTGTGGGAGTCAGGGCCAGACGGGTGAGCAGGCCTTGGAAGAGCTGGCTAGAGAAGTGAGAAGGGGAGAGCCCCAGGGAAGTGCTGGGGCGGGGGCATCCTGGGGAGGAAGAGCCCACAGAGGTGCTCTCAAACTTCCAGCCTGTCCTGAGGCTGCACAGGCACAACCTGATCTTCTTCACACAGCTGGGTCTCAGATGGCCACGTGGTGGCAAACGTGGGACAGATCCACACGGCCGTGCAGGGGCTGTGCAAACAGAACTGACAATGAACCACAACCCGCAGACCACAGGTTAGAACCACAGCCCAAATCTAACCAAGCTGTCTGCCTGCTGAAAATAAAAACACCAGTATTTGCTAGGGACTTAACAAGACCCAGAGTCTCATATCACAATACCCAAAATGTGCAGCTGCAACTCAAATTACTCAGCACACAAAGAACCAGGAATGTTTCCATTCCCAGGGGAAAAGACAATCAACAGACACCACCGCCAACACAATGCAGAAGTCACAATTACCCACCACACCTCACAGCAACTACTGCGGAGACGCCCTAATAACAACCATAATGCTCCCAAGTTGAAAGTCAGCCAAAAAAAGACAACAAAACAAAATGAAAACACAAAATGTGAAGAACCAAACGGAGCCAGGCATGGTGGCGCACGCCTGTAATCCCAGTACTTGGGAGGCTGAGACAGGAGAATCGTGGGTTCAAGAAAAGCCTCGCAACTCAGCCAGGACCTCGGCACCTTAGTGAGACCCTATTTCAAAATAAAATAAAAAGGGACTGTGGGCGTAGCTCAGAAGTAGAATGCCTCTGGGTTCAATCCCCAGTACAAAAGGAAAAAAAAAACAAATAAAAATTTTAGAACTAAAAGATATAATACTGAAATTTAAAACTCCCTACATGAGCTCAAGAGCAGAGATTTAGTGAACTTGCAAACAGAACAATATAAATTACCTAATCTGAATACTAGAGAGAAAAAAAGATTGGAAAAAACATGAAGGACCTTCCCTAGGGATCTGTGGGACAAGAATAAAAGTCCAACGTCAGTGTCATCAGAGTACAAGACGGAAAAGGAAGAATGAGCCGTGCTGAAGGAGAGCTGCAAAAATGACTGAAAACCCCCAACTGGAGGAAGACTTCTGTCTACAGACTCAAGGGGTTCTACCTGAAGCCGGGTGTGGTGGCACACACTTGTAACCCCAGCACTTGGGAGGCTGAGATCGGAGGATCCAGGTTCGCGGCCAAGCTCAGCTACTTAGTGAGGCCCTCTGCAATTTAGTGAGACCCTGTTTCAAAATAAAGAATAAAAAAATAGAGCTGGGGGTGTAGCCCGGAGGTAGAATGCCCCCCTGGGTTCAATCCCCAGTACAGGAAAAACAAAAGTTGTATTCGATCTAAATAAGACACGCCCAAAGAAATTCACCCTCACATACATCATGGTCCAACAGCTGAAAACTAAGATAAGGAAAAAAATATCTTGAAACAGCCAGGGAAAAATGTTGTGTTACTGAAAGAGGAACAGAAGTTGGAGCAACTGTGAATTTCCCCCCAGAAATGGGGCAGTCAGAAGGACGGAGTTGGGGTCTGAACCCACGGCCTCGTGCATGCAAGTACACATTTTACCACTACATCCCCAGTCCAGCAATACGTGTGTGTGTGTGCGCGCGTGCGCGTGTCTGTGTGTGTTTTACTGGGGATCAAGCCCAGGGCCTCACGCATGTGAGGCAAGCACTCTGCCTTTGAGCTATATCCTCAGCCCTTCATCTTATTTTGAGACAGGGTCTAGCTAAACTGACCAGGCTGGCCTCAAATCTGCGATCTTCCTGCCTCAGCAACTGTGACCCCAAATCATTGGGATTACAGGTGTGCACTACCACACTCAGCCAGCATCACACGTTTTAAGTCTGAAAGAAAATAAGCGTCCATTAGAATCCCACTTCAAAGTCTAAACATATCTTTCAGGAATTGTGGTGAAATAAGGACATTTTCAGATAAAGGAAAATTATGAGAACTCATAGACAGCGGCCTAAGGTAAGTTCATCAGACTGAAGGGAAATGATGCAGAAGGCAACTTGAGACAGAAGGAGTGAAGCAAAAGCAATAGAAAGGGCAAAGAACGAGTGAACGGGATAAACTATTTCCTCTATAAAAGTGTTTGAATAGGGCTTAGGGCTTGGTGGTGCATACCTGTAATCCCAGTACTTGGGAGGGTGAGACAGGAAGGCAAACCTTTCTAGTGGCTAAAATTTCCACATTTTACTACAAAGTAGTAACATAATGCTTCTAAGTAGGCTGTGAAAAATTAATAAGCATGTAGTAATCCTCAGAGCATTTTTTTTGGTGGTACTGGGGATTGAACCCAGGGGCATTCTACCTTCAAGCCACACCCCCAGCCCTATTTTATTTTTATTTTTTATTTTCACTAAGTTACGGGAAGTCTCACTAAGTTGCTGAGGGCCTCACTAAGTTGCTGAGGCTGGCTGTGAACTTGCAATCCTCCTGTCTCAGCCTCCCAGGTACTGGGATCATCAGCGTGCACCACCACACCCGGCTCCTCAGAGCAATTATTAAAAGAAAGCTATATGAAGCAAAATCAATAACTTTAAAATAGGTAATTTGGAATAAATTAAAATGGAATACTAAAAAATGTTCAAGTAACCTCAAAGAAAGCAGGGAGGGTGTGGGGGTGGAGGCCAGTGGTAGGACACATGGGAGGCCCTGACTTCAATGCCTGGCACCGAAAGGGGAAGGAGCAGGAAAGGAAAGAGAGCGATGAAAAAAATAAGAATCGAATCATAAAGCTGAAGGCCTAAGCCAATCATATAAACAATTACACTAACTACAAATAATCTAAAGGCACCAGTTAAAAGACAAGATTGTTAGAATGGGTTTAAAATTCCCAACCCAAGCCAGGCTCAGTGTGCATGCCTATAGTCCCAGTACTTGGAAGGCTGCGACAGGAGGATCGCAGGTTCAAGGCTAGCCTCAGGAACTTAGCGAGACCCTCAGCAACTTAGTAAGACTCTGTTTCAAAATAAAAAATAAAGGCCAGACGTGGTGGCACACGCTTGTAATCCCAGTACTTTGGGAGGCGGAGACCGGAGGATCTGGGTTCGCGGTCAGCCTCAGCTCTCTCGCTCTCTCTCCCTGCCTCTCTCTCTCTCTCTCTCTCTCCTTAGTGAGGCCCTCTGCAACTTCATGAGACCCGGTTTCAAAATAAAGTATAAGCTGGGTGTGGTGGCGCACGCTTGTAATCTCAGTACTTTGGGAGGCGGAGACCGGAGGATCCGGGTTCGCGGCCAGTCTCAGCTCGCTCTCTCTCTCTCTCTCCTTAGCGAGGCCCTCCGCAACTTCGTGAGACCCGGTTTCAAAATAAAGTATAAAAAATAGGGCCGGGGGCATAGCGCGGAGGTAGAACACCCCTGTGTTCAATCCCCGGTACTGCAAAATAAATAAATAAATAAATAAAATTTAAAAAATTAAAAATAAAAAGGGCTAGGGTTGTAGCTCACAGGTAGACTGCCTGGGTTCAATTCCCGGTTGAAAAAAAAATCCCAAACCAACTATGTGTCATTTACAAGAAATTCACCTAAATAGAAAGTAAAAGGGGAAAAATATAAACCAGGCAAACACTAGTCAAAAGGAAGCTAGACTGGCCATGTCAGGACTTGCAAAGTAGCCTTCAGAGCAGGGAAATCAAGGGGTCAGTTCCCCAAGATGACACAAGAGCCCAAACCCTGTTTGCATCTAGCCACAGGCTTCAAACTGAGCAAACCCTGACAGAATGGGAAGGGGAAGATGGCACCCACCACAGCAACCGAGCTGCGGACAATTCTCTAAGCAACTGTCAGGGATCAGCAAGAGCACAGAGGAACTCGCACCACACTGCCCGCCGGAGCGCTGACAGTTCTGGAACACGCCCCCAGCAGCAGAATTATTCGGCATGTTTCTAACTTTAAATTTACACGTAGCAGAAACTTTTAAAAATGAGGAAGCCAGCCCTTTTCCTTCTATCATCACTTCCTGTTTCCGGTGGTCAAGAATTAAGTACAGAGCCAGGCGTGGTGTCCACACTTGTAACTCCAGTACTCAGGAGGCTGAGACAGGAGGATTGCAGGTTTGCCTCAGCAACTTAGCGAGGCCCTTCACAACTTACTGAGACCCTGTTTCAAAACAAGAAATAAAATAGTGTTGGCGGTATAGCTCAGAGGTAAAATGCCCCTGGATTCAATCCCCAGTACCACCAAAGAAAAAAACGGGAAGTGTGGGCCACAGAGAACACAGAGCAGCCCTGGCCATGTCGGGCCTGGTCACCGTCCAGTCCTGCAGAGGTGGCCCGCGGAGCAGTGGTCACATCTCGGGGTCCAAGCTCCCCGAGGACATGCCTCAGCTCCACAGGAGCTGTCTGGCGCTCTGTGGACCAAGCCCTGAGATACACTCTCTGCCCTTTACGTCGTAACCCAGATCCAGATGGTGCCAGGAAAGGCGGGGGGCTCGCAGGCCAGTCCAGGGACCCTGGAAAGCCCATGCAGTGCCCACTGACCCTCCTTCCTCCTGCCTCAATGAGCCCACAGTGGAGAAAGAGGAGGAGGACTGCAGTAAGGCTCAGTGGAAGCTGCTCACCTACCAACCATGATCCACAGGAGTGACACACGTCCCGTCCAAGGAAAACCCCGAAGCCCAACTTACCCAAACCAGAGCTCGTGGGTTTCCTTCTATGTGTAATAGTATACACAGAACTTGGTCATTTTATTTTAGTTCTATGTAAAATAAAATGGATATATATATATAAATAATATAACTCCATTAATATTAGATTAGGATAATTAGATTAATATTAATTTTGATAAGACAATTTCAGATTGCCCTTTATAAAAATGGTCTGCTTTTAAAGACATGTAAAGACAGAAATGTTAGATCCCAAATACAAGTAATTAAATGTCTCCAAATTCCCTCACTTCCATTACACAGTAGATCTAAGAATGATATGGAAATTGTTGAGAAACTAACCAAGGAAGAAATATAACTCTATGCTCTATTTCTTATGTAGAAATGCTTTCCATCTCAATAAAGGAAGGTTTCATCGAACCTATTCTGTTGAATATGCTAAGATTTTCACAATCTTTTTGATGGTTCTACACCATTCAAAGCCATGTACCACTCAAAGCCATGATAGAAATATGAAATAAAAATGAGTGTATTATGATTTCAGTGGGCTTAGAATTTCACAGACACAGAAAAAGAGTTCATAAAATATGAGTAAAGTATAGGCCAACATATGAACACTGGAGCAGATCATAGTAAAATCTAATTATCTGTATTATTTTTGCTTTGAAATACAGAGTAACCATTTATAGCACTGATTATAATAAGAATAATTTCAGATGAAAAAGGAATAGCAATATTTCTGTGGTCTATACAAAGTATTCAGCCTTACCAAGGAGGGAAATTCTGACACATGCTCCAACACGGATGACCCTCGAGGACCTTATGCTAAATGACAAGACCAGACACAAGAAGGCAATCACGTTTTGGTTTCTGCAGGACTGAGAAATGAATCCAGGGTGCTCTACCACTGAGCTACATCCCCAGCCCTTTTTATTTTTAATTTTGAGACAGAGTCATGTGATGGTGCTAACATGGCCTTGAACTTAGGATCCTGCTGCCTCAGCCTTCTGAGTAAGTTTGTCTTTTTTAAACAGGGTCTCACTATGTCGCCCAGGCTACCCTCAAACTCTTGGGCTTAAGATCCTCCTGCCTCAGTCTCCTCAGTAGCTGGAACTATAGGCGTGTGATCCCATGTCCAGATGGCAAATTATGTATGATTCCACTTCCATGAGGCGCCTAGATCCGTCAAAATTCATAGAGACAGAAAGCAGAATGGCAGTGGCCATGGCCTAGGGCGGAGGAAGGGGAAGAATTTCAGCTTGGGATGATGAGAAGGCCCAGGAGGCAAAGTGCGGGTGTGCAAGGCTACGGAATTGCACACCTAAGAAGGTCTAAAATGGCAAATTTCACGTTATGTTTTAGTGTACCACAATTAAAAACAGAGAGCAAAAACCAGCAATACTTACTATAGATAAATCAGAAAATGTACAAAAGAAAAAAGAAAAATTATCCATAACCTCACCATCTTCAACCAAAGTAAGATGAGATGATATAAACTGTTTTGTAAGCTGCTCTTCTCTTCCGGCTTCCATAAAATTTCTCAAGTTGAGCTGAGCGTGGTGGTGCCCACCTGTAATCCCAGTACTTCAGAGGCTGACATAAGAGGATCACAGGTTCAAGACCAGCCTCGACACCTTAGCAAGACTCTCAGCAACCTAGTGAGACACTACTTCAAAATAAAAAGTAAAATAAGGCTGGGGTGTAGTTTGGAGGTAGAATGCCACTGGGTTCAACTTCCCGTACCAAACAAACAAAAAATAAAAAATTTCTCAAGTTGCTCAACATTTTTTTCAAGTATCTTTTCTACTCCTGCGCGCTGTGTTGTGGGCTTCTGACCAAAGCACTGCCTCTGCACACTGTGGTTGCTTTGTTGGTTCCTTGCATTTTCATGTTGAGTCCCCTCTACCACACACCTGGGCATGTGGTGCCTGGCACCTATCACACACACACACCACCACCACCACCACCACCACCCAACCCGGGCCAGCTTGCCAAGCTGCAGCCGTTTCTGAGGTCTCTCCCTCTGTGCATCTTCCACAAGCATGCTTCTGGAGGACGTCTTCCTCGACTCTGTTAAGTGAACTTAGAATAATCAGCTCTGAATGCAGTCTTTGTAGTCTCTACCACCTCTTCCTGACACCTCACAAATGTACCCCCAAAATTTCTTTTAAATCCATTTACTTTCTCTAACTGTTGCCAGCAAACCCTACCCTACTCCTCTGTCTCCCCACGGCTAAGGAATAAAGTCTGTATTCACCTGTGCCCAGCCACAGCAGCCCCCCAGCGCTTGGATCTTAACAGCCCCTCCTCCTGCTCCGAGCTGCCCTGTGACACCAGGTCACCCAGGGGGATGTCTTTGCAGCACTGGTGCCCCATGCAGCTCCCATCTCCTTCCCTGTCCACTCCTCATGATGCAGTCCAACCTCACCTTGTGGTACCATGTACCCAGCAGGAGCACTCTGGCCACTGTACAACCAGTTCCTGGGACAGAGCCTCGGCTGGTCAGCTCCGGTGCAAGCTAAGATCATATATTTGAAGTGGCCCTCACGCCTGCCGGTGCTACCAACCAGTGGCTGACAGTTTACAACAGAATCCCATGTCTATCTCTGCTGATTCAGCTCCCACGCACACATTACAGACATCTGCCCCTTGCGGCTTGGTCAGAGCAGGGCAATAGAAAGACCATGTGGGGACACAGTCTGCGAGCCAAGGGGAGAGGCCTGGGGAGAAACCAACCCTGCTGACGCCTTTATTTCAGAACTCCAGCCTCCCAACTGTGAGAAAACAAATTTCTGCCTGATCTGTGGTATTCTAATATGGCAACACTCGCAAACTAACACAGAGACAAGAGCACTGAGCAGAGCTGCCCAGGCAGAGTCCGGAAGCCCTCACACTGACTAACTGGCAAGAACAAAACAGTATGTCTCAGCGCAGAGGAGGCACAGTGCTGGAGCCAATGACAGCCGGCTGGCCGCTCGAGCGTGGGTGTGAGGGCTGGCATCCAGCACTTCCAGGGCGCGCGCCCCGGCCCCCCAGGCAGCGCGTCAACCCACAACTACATGCCCTCCCTTGGTCCGTGTCATCGAACAACAAAACCAATGTTTTTCTTCCTTGACTTGTTTTCTATCAGCAGCAATTCCCAGCTCTCAAATTTGTTTCTGAATCCTACGCTTGTCAAGCTACAAGTAATTTAAATATGGCATAGGAACTGCTGTTTTGTTTTGTTTCTTTGTGGTACTGAATTGAACTCAGGGCATTCTGCCTCTGAACTACACCCCCAGTCTTTTTTTCTTTTTATCTTGAAATAGGGTCTTGCTAAGTTGCTGAGGGCCTCACTAAATTGCTGAGGCTGGCCTTGGACCTGCGATCCTCCCACCTCAGCCTCCCTAGTACTGGGATTACAGGCATATACCACCACGCCCAGCAGGAACTGCCATTTTAATAAGCCATCAATTCATTTATTTTGTAAGTAGCTGAGGCTGGCTGCAAACCCGAATCCTCCGGTCTCAGCCTCCCAAGTACTGGGATTACAAGCATGTGCTACCACGACTGGCTTGATCCCCGTACCGCAAAAAAAAAAAAAACAAGTAATGGTGGGTAACAGAGCTGTTTTCTTCTTCTTGGGGACTGAGCCCAGGGGCATTCTGCCTCTGAACTACACCCCCAGCCCTATTTTTTTATTCTTTATTTTGAAAGAGGATCTCACTAAGTTATGGAGGCCTCATAAGTAGCTGAGGTTGGCTGTGAACCCAGATCCTCCGGTCTCAGCCTCCCAAGTACTGGGATTACAAGTGTGTGCCACCACACCCAGCTTATTTTATTCTTTTAAATTTTGAAACAGAGTCTAAGTTGTGGAGGGCCTCACTAAGTTGCCGAGGCTGACCACAAACTTGAAATCCTCCTATAAATAAAGCTAAACCGCGTATGGTGGTGCACGCTTGTAATCCCAATACTTGGGAGGCTGAGACTGGAGGATCCAGGTTTGTGGCCAGCCTCAACTACTTAGTGAGGCCCTCTGCAACTTAGTGAGACTCTGTTTCAAAATAAAGAATTTAAAAAAAATAGGGTATAACTCAGAGGTAGAATGCCCCTGGGTTCAATTCCCAGTATTGCAAAATAAATAAATAAATAAATAAATAAGTAAATAAAGCTAGCTGGGTGTGGTGGTACATGCCTATAATCCCAGTACTTGGCCCAACTAACTTTTTTCTTCTTTAAAAAATGAGACTAGGGCCAGGCATGCTGGCACATGACAGTAATCCCAGTACTTGGAAGGCTGAGATAGAAAGATCACAGGTTTGAGGACAGTCTCAGCAAGTAGTGAGACTCTCATCAACCTAGTGAGACCATGTTTCAAAATAAAAATTTAAAAAATAGGCTGGGGGTGTAGCTTGGAGGTAGAATGTCCCTGGGTTCAATCCTGAGTACCATAAAAATAAATAAATACATATAAGACTAGCCAGGCATGGTGGTGCACACCTGTAATCCCAGTACCTGGGAGGCTGAGACAAGAGGATCACAAGTTTGAGGCCAGTCTCAGCAATGTAGCAAGGCTCTTAGCAACCTAGCGAGGCCCTGTTTCAAAACAAAAAATAAAAAGGGTTGAGGGTGTACCTCCAAGGTAGAATGACCCTGGATCCGATCCCTATACCACATTAAATAAATAAAGCTTTATTTACAGGGGTGGTAATTATTATAAAAGCATTTTTTCATGCGTGTGGTACTAGGGATTGAACCTAGGAGTGTTCTACCATTGAGCTACACCCCCAGCCCTTTTTATTTTGAAACACGTTCTAAGTTACTGTGCACTGGCTTCAAACAAGCACTCTTCCTATCTCAATCTCTCAAGTCTTTGGATTATAGGTGCACACCACTGCACCAATTTACAAAAGCATTTTTGGCCGGGCGTGGTGACACACGCTTTTAATCCCAGTACTTGTGAGGCTGAGACAGGAGGATTGCAGGTTCGTGGCCAGCCTCAGCAACTTGTGAGGCCCTCCACAATTTAGTGAGACCCTTTTTTCACAATAAAAGAATAAAATTGGACTAGGGGTGTAGCTCAGAGGTAGAATGCCTGGGTTCAATCCCCAGTACCACACACACAAAGAAAAGCATTTGTGTATGTGTGTGTGTGTGTGTGTGTGTGTGTTACTAGGGATTGAACCCAGGGGCTTTTTACCTCTGAGCTACACCCCCAGCCCAATTTTATTCTTTTTTTTTTTTTGCGGTACCGGGGATTGAATGTAGGGACATTTTACCTCTGAGCTAACCCTAAGTCTTATTTTTTATTCTTTATTTTGAAACAGGTCTCAATAAGTTGCAGAGGGCCTCACTAAGTAGCTGAGGCTGGCTGCAAACCTGTGATCCTCCTGTCTCAGCCTCCCAAGAACTGGAATTACAAGCGTGTGCCACCACGCCTGGCTCTATTTTATTCTTTACTTGGAAACAGGGCTAACTAGGGTAACTAAATTGCTGAGGCTGGCTGTGGATTTGTGATCCTCCTGTCTCAGCCTCCTAAGTACTGGGATTACAAAGCATGTGCCACCATGCCTGGTCACCCTAGCCTTTTTTATTTATTTATTTATTTATTTTTTATGCGGTACCGGGGATTGAACGCAGGGGCGTTCTACCTCCGCGCTACACCCCCGGCCCTATTTTTTATACTTTATTTTGAAACCGGGTCTCACGAAGTTGCGGAGGGCCTCACTAAGGAGAGAGAGAGAGAGAGAGAGAGAGAGAGAGAGGGAGAGGGAATGAGAGCGAGGGTGCTGAGGCTGGCCGCGAACCCAGATCCTCCGGTCTCTGCCTCCCAAAGTACTGGGATTACAAGAGTGCGCCACCACGCCCAGCGCTTTTATTTATTTTTTATTTTGAAACAGAATCTCACTAAATTACTGAGGGTCTTCTTAAATTGCCAGGGCTGGCTTTGAATCTGCAATCCTCCTGTCTCCGCCTCCCAAGTACTGGGATTATAGTCATGCGCCACCACATCCAGCCTGGTGCTTTTTCTTTACAAAATGAATATGACGTGATCATTTTCCCTGTCTCTGAGTAGCATGAAGCAGGTGGCTGGGAAGAGACAGAGCACTCATGTTCAGCTGCTGGTTTAGTTAAGAGATGAGAACAGACAATCCATGCTTGCACATTCAACAGTTTTACAGAAGAAAACAGAACACCTGGGTTGTAAAGAACGGATGAAACTTAAAGCAGCGAGACTGATGTCCCATTGGTAGCAGGAGTGGTGCCAAGCAACTAGAAGAGAAAGAGGAAAGAGGTGTGTGAGTGGTGTGTGTGTGTGGTGTGCGTGTGTGTGTCTTTAATGAGCCAGCATCCCTGGGAGGACATAGGCTCCCTCAACAGAAAAACAGCTACAGAGACAAGACAAGACAAAGGGGCAGCGCGGGCATCGCAAGGGTGGCTTAGAGGCAGGTCACTGGGTGCGGTGCCCATAGGCCACACCGTCCAGACAGCCCCACCACAGCCCTTCAGAGAACAGTGTGGACATGTCCTTTACCGCTGGGCCTGCTCCCGTTCAGACCCTGACAGCACCTTGGGGACCACAAGCCCCACAGTGGTGAGGGACAGCCGAGGGAGCACGGCTGGATGGTGTTCAAGAGCGGTTACCACCTGCACACGTACAGCCTCTTCTCCACCAGGACAGCCACCTGCACCACCTGCTCTGGCCACCCGCAGCAGGACACGGGCTGGAGGGAGACCTTGTATTTTTCCACTATAAAGTACAGCTAAACCGGGCGTGGTGGTGCAGGCTTGTAATCCCAGAACTTGGGAGGCTGAGATAGGAGGATCACAGGTTCACAGTCAGCCTCAGCAACTTAGTGAGACCCTATTTCAAAACAAAATAATAATAAAATAGGGCTGCTGGGGGTGTAGCTTGGAGGTAGAATGCCCCTGGGTTCAATCCCCAGTGCCACAAAAAAAAAGACAGATAAATGTCTTGAGATATATTTTCTTTTCCCTAGTCCTGTTCTGGAAACAAACAAAAAAGAAATCTATCATCTGTTTGAATGATTTTCATGTAATCACAACGACATTCATCTACTGGTACATAAGGATAAAAACAGAGGAACTAAATACCAGTACAGGTCAGAACTCGGGAACGAGGGACACCAGCTTGAGGAGGGAGATCCTTTTAGAGGGTGGCATAGTTTATACCTGGAATGCCCCACACAGGCCAGGTGTTGAAGGCCTGGTCACCAGCCTGTGATATTGGGAGGTGGAAACCTTAGGAGGCGGGGCCTAGTGGGAGGAAGTCAGGCCATTGGGGGCATGTCCTTGAAGGGTTATTGTGACCCAGCCCCTCCCTGTTCTCTCTCTGCTTCCTGGCCAGGAGGTGAACAGCTTTTCTCCACCACGCTCCCCACCATGATGTGCTGCTTCACCACCGGTCCAAGAGCAACAGAGCCAAGTGGCTATGGACTAAAGTCTCTGAAACCCTGAGCCAAAATAAGCCTTTCCTCCTTGTAAGCTGATTATCTAGGATATCTGTTACGGTAATAGAAAGCTGACACAGAGGACTAGGTATAAAAGCACTAAGCACAACCGCTCAGAATAGGGAGAGCAAGCAAACCATGCTCCTGGTCACTTCTGTTTCCAAGGCAGCCTCTCCTTTAAATCTCTAGTAAACCAAGCAAGCACTTAAACCTAACGGGCCTCTTGTCCTCATAAAGGAGTTCATAACAGTTTCACAGAATCTATTACTTTTACGGAGTCAAGGTCTAAACTAAATAAATCACTGTCCATGAAAATATAAGTGAAAGAGTTTATACTCCAGTCATGTACCACATAATGATCCTTTGGTCAACAACAGACTGCTATATTACAACAGGGGTCACATGAGATTATAATGATGCTGACAAATTCCTCTTCCCTAGTGACAGTGTAGCCATCAGGACACAACAGAGGAATGCACTACCCATGTGTCTGTGGGGATAGTGGTGTGAACAGACCTACTGTGCTGCTAGCTGTGTAAAAATATAGCACATAAAACTGTAGTATATAATACTTGATAATAAATAGCTATTACTGGTTTATGTATTTAGCATACAATATCTTTATCATTATTTTAAAGTGTAAAAGTTTACTGTAAAATAGTATTCCATGTTTTGCCAGCAGCTGCCTCACACATCTTACACTTACTACATCTATCTCTTGACTGCATCAAGAGACCACGTCCAGACAGGTGTGGTGGCACACGCTCGTAATCCCAGTACTTGGGAGGCTGAGAAAAGAGGATCACAGGTTCACGATCAGCCTCAGCTACTTAGTGAGGCCCTCTGCAATTTAGTGAGACCCTGTTTCAAAATAAAGAATACAAAATAAGGCTGGGGGTGTAATTTGGAGGTAGAATGCCACTGAGTTCATTCCCCAGTACCGCAAAAAAAAAAAAAAGAGAGAGAGAGAGAGAGAGAGAGAGAGACCACATCAAGTGACTGACCTACAACATCTAGGACCATGTGAGCACACTGGTGTTCACTAACAACAAAATCATCTAATGATGCAGTTCTCAGAACACATGACCATTGTCAAGCAACACGTGACTGCATTGACATACGAGATACATGCCTATTAACAAACACTAGGCTTCCAGGGGCTGGGAACCAGATGGGGAAACAGGAAGTGAGTGAGGAAGGGTAGCAGCTAACTCAGCTCACAAATGGGACTAAAGATTGACCCAAGCCCTGGAGGGGCAGGCAGAGATATCTGCAGCGACAAGAGCCAGCTGGCCAAACTGCTGAGGAAAACGGTGGCCTGAGGAGCTGAGGACAAGGGTGAGGCAGGTGGGGGGTTCTGGGGTACGCTGGCTCATCTCAAAAAAACAGGGCAAGGACTGCGGGAGGCACCAGAGCACCTGCTGGCCACAGCACAGATGGGGTGAGTCTGAGAATGGGCTGAGTGTCAGATGCAAACCAAGTGAGGGCCATGTCTTCACAGGAACTGAAAGGAGTCGTTTTTGTATCTGTTAAAATAGAAACTGCCAAGGCAGCTCAACATCAAGATTGCAAAATGTGGCAAAGCTACCGGGCATGGTGACGCATGCCTGTAATCCCAGTACTTGGGATGATGAGACAGAGGATCGCAGTTCTAGGACAGCCCCGGCAATTTAGCAAAGCCCTCAGCAACTTAGTGAGACCCTGTTGCAAAATAAAAAATAAAAAGGGCTGCAGGTATAGCTTGGAGGTAGGATGCCCCTGGGCTTAATCCCCAGTACTGCAAGAAAAAAAAAAGTGGCCAAGACACACTCTGGAAAGTGCAGAACTGAAGGCCTCCATGCCCAGTTCAGGCACCTGTGCCTGGGGCACACACAGTGGGCTTGGATGTCAGACACTAACCTATGAGCCAAGGTGGACCACACCAAAAGGGGGGTTCTGCTACAACGAGGGTCTGCCTAGCGTTTCCAACTTGAAAAAAGTTTACCTAACTGCACAGCAATGACCAACCAAAGATAAATGGCAGAATGTTTCTGTCTAATGAGTGCAAGGCATAGGCTGACTATCTTCTTCTACACTGAAATAGTAGTACTTTCATATTTTCCTGCAATCATCTCAGGAGGAAAAGCTTACCTCATTGAATTGCTCATCTCTCTCCCACATATGTTAAAGGGCCCATGCATGGGACAGCACCAGGTTAAGCAGGGCTGACAGCGCTGGGGGATGGCGACTTTCCAGCCCAGCTCTACTGAAGAAATTCTTTTTACTTTTTTTTTTTTTTGGCAGTACTGGGAATTGAAACCAGGGGTGCTCTACCACTGAACTACATCCAGAGCCTTTTTTTTTTTTTTTACTTTGAGACAAGGTGTTACTAAATTGATGAGGCTGGCCTCAAACTTTTGATCCTCCTGCCTCAGCCTCCCAAGTCACTGGGATTATAGATGTGTGCCACCACACCCGGCTCGAAATTAATGTTTTTAATGCACAAAAATTTCAAATGCCATTTTCAAAAGCAGCAACTCAAAACCAGCTCACAAGAACTCCTTTCTCAACAGTGACACAAAAGTCAAGCTGGCTTGAAACATCAGGACAAGGCACTGAGGTCTGAAACGGAATGTGCTGGGGAATTTAGAGTCTTCAAGAGTAAGGGTCTACACACCAGAGTCTTGGCCCCTCATCCTCAGTCTATAGCCCTTGCAACTGGAGTCAGGTCTCCCAATACACAGGCTCTCTGCCTCCTGTGCCCCCTCACCAGACTTCTGCCCCTGCCCCAAGCCCCCTGACCACCTGTGACCAACCTGGACCCCTCCAAGCTACACTCACCTCTGCCACCCTTCTCCTTAATTCCTTTTATGTATTTATTTATTCTTGTTTGTGCGGCACTGGGGACTGAACCCAGGAGTATTCTACCTCTGAGCTATACCCCCAGCCCTTTTTATTATTTATTTGGAAACAAGGTCTCACTAAGTTGCTGAGGGCCTCACTACATTGCTGAGGTTAGCCTTGAACCTGCAATCTTCCCATCTCAGCCTCCCAAATACTGCTTAATTCCTTTTAAGTGTGGAAAGCACAACTCTGATCATGTCACTCTCCTGCTTACATTTCAATGGCTCACTCTGTCTACAGCTGTGTTTCCCAAACCATGTTACCTGGAACCCTGGGGTACCTCGCAATGGCAAGTAAATGCAGCTCTGCCTGTATTTATGTACTGGGACCACTTCCAAGGATTTGCATGAAAAAAAAGTAATTCCAATGCTTAAAAAATCAATAAATAAAAGGCAGGAAAGAGCCGGGCGTGGTGGCACACGCTTGTAATCCCAGTAGTTGGGAGGCGGAGACCGGAGGATCAGGGTTCGCGGCCAGCCTCAGCTACTTAGTGAGGCCCTCTGCAACTTCATGAGACCCGGTTTCAAAAAAATAAAGTATAAAAAATAGGGCTGGGGGTGTAGCTCGGAGGTAAAACACCCCTGGGTTCAATCCCTGGTACCACCAAAAAAAAAAAAAAAAAAAAAGGCAGGGAAGGAGTCCAACAGTCTGTAGAATAAAGTCAATCCCTCAAGTAATAGTCCAGGGCCTTCCTTGGCCACCTCTAGTTGCCCTCCGCTGGCCCCCCTCATGCAGGACCTCGCCACAGTGGGCCTCCATGCCACACTCTTTCAGTCCCACTGCCCCAAGTGGGCCTCTCAGGAAGAAGAAAAGACTTGTCAAGCACGCTGATAAATGCTCGAGACTCTGACTTGCTGCCCCTTTAGTCAGATGCCTGGCTTGGGGAGGGTCCTTGTTGGTGTGGGGTTGTGTTCCTCCATGATGTGGGATCCAAAGAAATGATGTGACTTATTAAACACAGAAGGTTTTTCAGTGACGGTGGCATTCCTTCATCTGTCACAAAGAATCCTGCACATATTTAAGGACATACAGGGAAGACAACAGTATTTCCAGCTCAGTTTATTCTTCCTAATAGAATAGACCCTGCCATGGTGGTCTCTGGTGTTCAGGAGGGCAGACACACATGGAGAGGGTGCTACCAACTCCAGACTGGACTGTGGGGGATTCTCCACTCAAGCCACAAAAGCCGAGCCTGGAGGGCCCAGGAGCTCACCACAGGCAACAGGAGGGCCTCCCCTGAATCAGTATGGGCTCTCTTACACCCACAGGAACCACGCAGCATGACTCGGAGGTGCCTGTGTCTGCTTGAGCAGTCTCATCTGCACAGAATACGGCAACTGCTCTATTCCGCAGGCCAAGTGCACAGTCACACACCAGGCACCACCTTGCACACGTGCAAAGGAACCCCACTGCTCATCACTGTAGCTGGGAGTGCTCAGCCTTCTCCAGTTCCTTCAGCCTGAGAGGGAAGGAGCTGCCCGTTGCCCACCTTCTACACTGTGTGCGTGACGGGCTGTAGCAAGTAGCTGAGGATCCACCCTGGGCGCCCACCTCTCTCTCCCCTGCCTTCCCCTTCGTTTCTCCTCCCAGAAAGGGGAAGCTGCAGGACAACACACCTTTACCAGGCGCCATAGCACCCACATGCCATTTCATTCCTCCTTGACCTTCTCCTGACCCAGTAGGACCCAGCATCCCGCCTACCAGGGCCTGGCACAACCTGCTGGCCCTCAGCCAGCCTTCTCTCTCTCCAGGCGCAGCCAAAAGGAGCTCCAGATGTCCATGGTCCTGGGCCAGCTTCCCAGGAGGATTGCAGGTTCGAAGCCAGCCTCAGCAACTTAGCGAGGCCCTCTGCAACTTAGTGAGACCCTGTTTCCAAATAAATAAAATTGGGCTGGGGGTATAGCTCAGAGGTAGAATGCCCCTGGGTTCAAACCCCAGTGCTACAAAAAAAAAAAAATACATGCTGGTGAGTGAGGATGTAAAGAAATGGGACCCTCATATGCTGCTGGTGCGAATATAAATTACAACCATTATGGAAAACAGTATGGAAGCCCCTCAAAAATTAAAATGAGAACTACCATATGATCCAACAATTCTACTACTGGATATCCGAGGAAATATCAGTCTATAGAAGATACATCTCCATTCCGCTGGTGTTGCTTTGTTTTGTTTTTTGGTGTGTGTGTGTGTGGTGCTGGGGATTGAACCCAGGGACAGTCTCTCTCTGAGCCACACCCCTAGCCCTATTTTATTTTTTATTTTGAAACAGGGTCTCACTAAGTTGCTGAGGCTGGCCTTGAACCTGCGATCCTCTAGTCCCAGCCTTCCAAGTACTGGGATTACAGGCAGCGCCACCATGCTCAGCTTTCCCAGGTTTATTGTAGCACTATTCACACTAAATGTCCTTTTAATTTGCATTTTTTTTTATTGTCACTGAGGTCAAACACATTCCTATACTAACCAGTTTGTATTTCTTCTTGTGATTTGCCAGTCTGAGTTGTATGTTTTTAATCTTCTGGAATCTTGGTATTTTCTTTGTCAATTTACACAGGTACGCACTACTACTACTGATAATAAAGATATTAAAACTCTAATATCTTTGAGGTTTTGAACAGTGTTTCAAAACTTTTTCCAGGTCCAGCTACTCACTTTTTTATTTCACTTACTTTTTTTTCTTTTAAACCTAGGTTTTAACTTTTTGGGGGGTTGGGGAGTGCTGGGCATTGAACCCAAGGCCTCTGGCAAGGTTAAATTTTTACATAGCAACCTTTTCAGCCTTTCCCTTTGGAACTTCCTCTTTCACTTCTAAATTTATCAAGTAGGAAGAACTCTGCCTGCCCAGGGAAGGAAACGGGGTTGTTTGTTTGTTTGTTTTCTGTGGTATTGAGGATTGAACCCAGGGACATTTTACCTCTGAGCTACACCCCCAAACCTTTTGTAAAATTTTTCATTTTGAAGCAGGGTCTCCCTAGGTTGCTGAGAGTCTCACTTACATTGCTGAAGCTGTTCTGAACCTGTAATCCTCCCATCTCAGCCTCCCAAGTACTGGGATTACAAGCATGCACCACCACACCCAGCTTTGATGGGTCCTTTTAAAAGTCACTATTATCTAATGCACATACCATGATACAGCCAGCAGGGTATACAGAAACACCCTTTATGTGGATAAACATAACACACAGACATATGCTCAGTTTAGGGATGGAGGAGAGGTAGGAAATGACTGGGGTGGGGGAGGCTGGAGACTGAACCCAGGGTCTCGCTAAATTGCCCAGGCTAGCCTCCTGAGTAGCTGTGATTACAGGCATGTGCCACTGCACTGGCCAGTTTTTGTTTTGTTTTGTTTGGCAGGGGGATATTTGGTGGCAAAATCTGTATAATTCATTTAAACTTTTCCAGGCAACCTGAGGTGCTTGGAAATATCAACTGTTGCATGTGATGGGACCCAGGACGAGGTGCAGCTGGCAGATGCGGCAGAGGCTGTGTACTAGGCTGGGGCATGAGTGAAGACCGCCTGACAGACCCTGGATGAACTCGAGTCAGGTCTGCATATTCTCCTGCGGATAAGGCAATCCCCTGTGAGTGGCCAGGACTGTCTATAGGAGTATGCTCCCACCTCTAAATAAAATCACAAATCTCCTGAAGCACGCAGAGTTCTGAGCACACTTCCCAATTTGCAACCGTGGCTAACTTTGCAGGAATACACCTGACATATGCAGGTGTATCTAAGCTTTTCATGCACAATGCGCAAGGAAGATATGCACCAGGCTAGGGACTGTGCCTGCGCACACACCTCCCAAGGTCCACTGGCTTCCCCCCCCCCCCAGCCTGCTGTTGAGCCCCAGCCCGAAAGCCACAAGGCAGTACACCTGCCCTTCTGCCTGGAAATGGGGCAGCCTGGTCTTGAGAGCTCAAGAACCTTCTCAAATGCCCTTCTCAGGACCATGACCAATTCCACACTACCTGTGTGGCAAACCTACCATGTACAAATGAAACATAAGTGATACGTAGTAGACTCTCTCCTTACACCTGCCTGCCAGGGTGGCTCAGAAGTGCAAGGCAGAAAGTCAAGTCCACAGACATTGGCCTGGGCATCCCTAAAGGGTCCACCCAGCGCTGCTCACTTCCAGTGGACGTGGGGCTGGGTGTGGATACTGAGAGGGCTTAAAACTTCTCGCAGCTTGTGTGCAAGTTCTGACGGTAAAACCTGTGACCAGGATGTATTCCCTGTTCCTGGCAGAGGAGGCTGCAGTGTGGGTTCTCAGTCAGCTGGCATCCAGAGGGCAAAGACCCCACCTTCCACCCTCCGTATCCCCGTGTAATAAGCACTCAGCTCATCTCTGTAGGAGGCAATTCTCTAAAATGCAAATTATTTAAATAAAAAATAAAAATTGCCCCCCTGTGATGACTATGTGGCCACCTGGAAAGGCCATGGTATCCAGTTTTTGGTCAAACTGCAGTCCACATGTTGCGATGAAAGTAGTTTTAGATGAGATTAACATTTAAATAAACAGATTTTGAATAAAGCTGATTACCCTCTATAATTCAGGTGTGTCTTATCCAATGAGTTGAAGGACTTAAGAGAAAAAAGACCATAAGTTCTCCAAGAAAGAGGGAATTTTGCCTCCACACGGCCTTTGGGCTCAATGTACAACATCAGCTCTTCACTGGGGCCCCAGCCTGTTGGCCTGCCCTGCAGAACTTGGACTTGGCCAGCCTCCACAATTGTGTGAGTCGATTCCTTAAAATAAATCCCTCTCTCCCCCTACTGAATCTGTTTCTCTGGAGAAGCCTGACTAATAAACCACTACTACCCCCACACCCCAGCCACCAAAGCAAACAAGAAGACACAACTTGTGTACAAAAACCTTATTGGTGTGGTCTGCAGGACAGAAGCAACACTGACTCACTATACATGTGACATTCTCTCGCACAAGTGCACTCACACCATCTGTCAATGGTCTCCAGGGACAGCCGACCCCAGAGAGCTAAGTCAAGCCATTGCTCTTGTGGAAACTGGTCATTCTAGGCAGGGTTTGTGAGAAGAACGAAAATCCTTTAAAATGGAACAGCGTGGGGCTGAGGATGCAGTGTGCTTGCCTAGCATGCATGAAGCCCCTAGGTTCAAATCCCAGGACAAGGAAAGAGAGAGAAGAGAAGAGAAGAGAAGAGAAGGAATAAGTTAAGCTTTGGACAGAGATTCAAGTGTAATGCAGACCTTCACACACCACTTTGGACTTGGGACTACAGGATTCTTCAGACCAAAGCATGCCTTCTGTGAGTTTCTTGAAGGAGAAATTAACATTCATCCCCGCTGTCCTGGTCAGGACAATCCAGGCACAAGCAGCAACGACATAGTCTCTGAACAGAGAATCTGGCTATGGCGTCAGGTTCCAGGATGGAGTCCTGCTTTCTGAGCATCAGTTTTTCTCCCCTGTGGAGTGAAAGCTCCATGTGCTAGGGAGAGCAAAGAACGGGGCAGGACAAGTTCGGCTAGTGGGGCCAGGGAGATAAAAGTACGAAGCACAAATATCCTGGTTTCAAGGTCGCAGAAGCTCTCACTGCTTATCTGTCTTACTCACAACTAAAAAGACCAGAATGACAGTTCAATACCCAGCATCGTGCAAGGAGGGGAGGCAGTCAGGATAAAGTTGGATGGGCACAACCAAGGAAATGAACAAGGAGCTTCTGCTGAACACCACAAACGCACACCTGGCTCAAAACCACTACAGAGGTGAAGACATCCCTGCTTCCTGGAGATGCTCTGAGAAGCCTCTAATGCCCCCCCCAAAAAATCATACAAATGCAAATCTCATCCCTGGAATGCTCTGGCCTCATGATTAGGCCTTCCATGTATGACCATCAGTTCTCCAGATGAGACATAAAGAGAACAAAGAGCAGCAGGGCATGGTGGCCCAATGGAGGCTGAGACAGGAAGATGGCAAATTCAAGACAAGCCTCAGTAACTTAGCCAGACTTACTGAGACCCTATTTCAAAATAAAACAATAAAAAGGGCTGAGAGTGTAGCTTGGAGGTAGAATGCCTCTAGGTTCAACCTCAAGAAGAAAAAAAAAGAAAAGAAATAGCAAAATGGCAAGTGTAAATTCTACGTGTGTGTATGTGTATATGTGTGTGTGTGTGTGTGTGTGTGTGTGCGCGCGCGCGCGCGTGCATGTATGTGTTACTAGGGATTGAACTCAGGAGCATTCTACTTTCAAGCTACACTCCAGCCCTATTTCATTTTTTATTTGGAAACAGGGTCTCACTGAGTTGCTGAGAGCCACGCTAAATTGCTAAGGCTGGCTTCAAAACTGCGATTCTCCTGTCTCAGCCTCCTAAGTACTGGGATTACAGGCGTGTGCCACCACACACCTAGCAGATACCTATTTATATTAAATGTAAATGGAAAGAAACTCAAATCAAAAGGCAGAGAATTACAGGATGGATAAAGAACAGGTACCAACTATATGTTGTCCATGAGAAACACATTTTAAATTCAAAGACATAAACAAAGTGAAACCAAAATAGTGGAAAAGATATACCATGCAAGCTGGGAGTGGTGGCGCACACCTGTAATCACAGTACTTGGGAGGCCAAGACAGAAAGATTACAAATTCAAGGCCAGCCTGAGTAATTTAGTGAGACCCTGCTTCAAAATGAAAGATAAAATAGGGCTGGGAGCCGGGCGTGGTGGCATACGCTTGTAATCCCAGTACTTTGGGAGGCGGAGACCAGAGGATCCGGGTTCATGGCCAGCCTTAGCTCTCTCTCTCTCTCTCTCTCTCTACCTAGTGAGGCCCTCCGCAACTTCGTGAGACCCAGTTTCAAAATAAAGTATAAAAAAATAGGGCCGGGGGTGTAGCACGGAGGTAGAACACCCCTGGGTTCAATCCCCAGTACCGCAAAAAAAAAAAAAAAAATAGGGCTGGGGGTATAGCTCTGAGGTAAAATGCCCCTCGATTCAATCCTCAGTACCGAGGGAGAGAGAGAGACAGAAAGACAGAGAGAGAGAGAGAGAGAGAAGAACCCTAGTCGGGCATAGTGGTACATGACTATAATCCCAGTTCTTAAAAGGCTGAGACAGGAGGATCACAGGTTCACAGCCAACCTCAGCAGCTTAGCAAGGCCCTCAGCACCTTAGTGAAACCCTGTTTCTAAATGAAAGATAAAATAGGGCTGGGGATGTAGCTCAGAGGTAGAATGCCCCTGGGTTCAACCCCCAGTATCACAAGAAGGAAAAAAAAGAACAACCAATCTAAAATTCACATGGAATCTTAAAGGACCTAGAAGAGCCAAAACAATCCTGAAAAAGAATAACAAATTTGGAGGTTTCACATTTCCTGATTTCAATGCTCAATATAAAGCTACAGTAATCAAAACAGTGTGGTGCTGGCTCAAAGACAAACTGACAAATGAAGCCGGGTGTGGTGGCACACACCTGTAATCCCAGTACTTGTGAGGCTGAGACATGAGGATCGCAGGTTCGCAGCCAGCCTCAGCTACTTAGTGAGGCCCTCTGCAACTTAGTGAGACCCTGTTTCAAAAATAAAGAATTGCCGGGCATGGTGGCACACGCTTGTAATCCCAGTACTTAGGAGGCTGAGACAGGAGGATCATGGGTTTGCAGCCAGCCTCAGCTACTTAGTGAGGCACTCTGCAACTTAGTGAGACTGTTTCAAAATAAAGAGTAAAAAATAGGGCTGGGGGTAGCTCAGAAGTAGAATGCCCCTGGGTTCAATCCCCAATACCAAAAAAATAAAATAAAATAAAGAATAAAAAATAGAGCTGGGGGTGTAGCTTGGAGGTAGAATGCCCCTGGGTTCAATCCCCAGTACCACACACACACACACACACACACACACAAACCAAAAAAACTTGACAAATGAAACTGAACAGAGAACCCAGAAATAAATCCTTCTCTATAAGGCCAAATGATTGTCAACAAGGTGTCAAGAGTATGAAAGGAAAAAGGACAGTCTTCAACAAAATGTGCTGGGAAGGGCCTGGGGATGAGGCTCAATGGTAGATGCTTGCCTAACATGTGTGAGGCCTTGGGTCTAACCCTTTGTGCTGCAAACCAAAAACAAAGGGGAAATCTAGGTATCTACACACTAAAAAATTAAGCTGGACCATTGCAATATACCACATGCAAAAGTTAACTTGATTGGGTGTTAGTTCAGTGGTAGAGTGGGTGCTTCTAGGTTTGATCCCCAGCTCCAAAAAAAAAAAAAAAAGAAGTTAGCACAAAAACAAAATACCTCAAAGCCTAAACATAAGTACTAAAACTGTACAACTCTTAGAGAAGAAAACACAGGAGAAAAGCTTTCTGACAATGGATATGGTAATGATTTCTTGGATATGACCCCAAAACACAGGTAAAACAAGAATAAACTTTTGTCTATCCAGGGACACTATCAAGAATATGAACAGGTAACTCCCAGAATAGGCAAAAATATTTTCAAATCATTTATCTGATGAAGGATTGATATACAGAATACATAAAGAAGTCCTGAAACTCAACAATGACAAAAAACAAACAGCCTGATTTAAAAATGAGCTACACGTGGTGGTACATGCTTGTAATCCCAGTACTTGGGAGGCTGAGACAGTAGGATCGCAGGTTTGAGACCAGCCTCAGCTACTTAGCGAGGCCCTCTGCAACTTAGTGAGACCCTATTTCAAAATAAAAAAATAAAATCAGGCTGGGGGTGTAGCTCAGAGGTAGAATGCCCCTGGGTTCAATCCCCGGTACCCCCCCCCACACACACACAAAGAACACTCAACATAGTAAAGACGTCAGTTTACTAAACTGCTGAAGCTGTCCTCAAATCTGGAATCCTCCTGCCTCAGCCTCCCAAGTACTGGGATTACAGGAATGTGCCACCATGCCTGCCTAGAAACGGTTATTTTTTAACGTTTCTCTTTCCAATCATACATTGCTGGGATAGAAATAAGATCAATTTATATGTGCTGATGTCGTATCTGGAGTCCCTGCTAAACTTGCTTATTCACTCTTATGGTTTTTTCATAGATTCCTTAGATTTTCTATGCAGATAATCATGTCTGCAAAGAGGAGCAGTTTTATTCTCCCTTTCCAATCTGATGACTTTTCTTTTTTGAATGGTCTAATATAAGGTATTTACATTATGTCATTGTAATTAATCCATCCTATATCTGTGGCCTCTAAGGGCTGGCCAAATTTTGGAGCAAAAAAAAATAAGACTAGCCGGGTGTGGTGGCGCATGCCTGTAATCCCAGTACTTGGAGGAGAATCGCAGGTTCAAGGATAGCCTCAGCAAGTAGTGAGACTCTCAGCAACCTAGCAAGACCCTGTTTCCAAATAAAAATAAAATAGGGCTGGTGGTGTAGCTTGGAGGTAGAATGCCCCTGGGTTCATCTCTAGTAACACACACACACACACACACACACACAAACACACACAAATCACACTATAAAATATGATTTTCAGATGTAAAACTTTTAGAAAACAAACAGTTATCATCCCTTATGTAATACTTTTTCTACATTATCTCATTTGATTTTCACCTCAGTCTACAAGGCTCCACACTACTGGAGCAGGAATGTGGGCTGTGGGGCCAAGCAATGTGCCCACTGGGTGTGGTGACCAGAGCAGAGGTACCATGACCCCACTTGATCTCCCCACCGTAAGAATCTATCCTCCCAGCAGCTGGTCATGCAGGCCAGGACACTGGCTGAGCTGACCTCTCTGCCAGCTGATGCTAGTGAAGCAGATGGAAAACCAGGGTCCAGACAGGTGCTCCACAGGGGCTGAGGACACCCAGGAGTCAGGAAAACGCCAGGCGCAGTCCCTGAGCAAGCATGTCACTTTACAAGCACACAGATAATGATTTGGTAGGTGCTGGAAGGTCTAACATTTGGAGATAGTATTTGGCACCTTCTTGTAACCTTGGACTCCTATTTCATCTGTCTATGAGTCTTTTATCCATAAAATGGGAGTAATAATTGCACCTACTTTTGAGGGTTGCGAGATTAATTAGTATGCAAACTACTAAGAACAGGCCGCTGCCAGTTTGTGTAAACAAGTTTTATTGGCACACTGTCACACTTATTACATATTGTCCCAGCCGCTTGGATGCTGCAGCAGAGAACAGATGGCCCACAAAGCCTTAACTACTCAAGATCTGAACCCTTGTAGGAAAAGTAACCCTGGCTTAGAGTGACACCTAGACCATATTAAGTACTCAAAAACTGTTACCTATTATTAACCAAATTTACCTTCAGAATGATAAATTTGAGCAGCTAGGAGTGGTGGCTCACACCTGTAATCCTAGTACTTGGGAGGCTAAGACAAGAGGATCACAGGTTCAAGACCAGCCTCAGCAATGTAGCAAGACTCTCAGCAACCTAGAGAGATCCTGTTATGAAAAGGAGCCGGGCGTGGTGGTGCACGCTTGTAATCCCAGTACTTGGGAAGCTGAGACAGGAGGATCGCAGGTTTGCGACCAGTCTCAGCTACTTAATGAGGCCTCTGCAACTTAGTGAGACCCTGTTTCAAAAACTAAGAATAAAAAATAGGGCTGGGGGTGTAGCTCGGAGGTAGAATGCCCCTGGGTTTAATCCCCAGTACTGCAAAAAAAAAAAAAAAAAAAAAAGGGCTGGGAGCCAGGCATGGTGGGGCATGCCTGTAAGCCCAGTACTTGGGAGACTGAGACAGGAGAATCGCAGGTTCGCAGTCAGCCTCAGCAACTTAGCGAGGCCCTCTGCAACTTGTCGAGATCCTGTTTCAAAATAAAAAATAAAATAGGATGGGGGGTAGCTCAGAGGTAGAATGCCCCTGGGTTCAATCCCCAGTACCACACACTCACACACACAAAAAATTCCAACATCTTTAAGTAACTGAATATCACTAAGTGAAAATATATAATATAATATGCAGTATAATCTCAGTTACAAAACAACTAGACAAACAGAGCTAAATTAGTAAGGGAATGTCACTTTTTTTTTCTGGTACCAGTCTCAGCTTCAGGTCTCAGCTTCCCAAGTACTGGGATTCCAGGTGTGTGCCACCACGCCCAGCTATGTTCACTCTCTAGGGACAAAGTAGAGTAGGGCCAAATCTTAAATGCAGACTCAAAGACTGAATATGACCTTCTGGAAAAAGCAATGCATGGCATGAACAGGTCAGTGGTTGCCGGGAATAGAAGAGAGGGATGTTTTGGAAGTGATGAAACTGGTTCTGCGTCTTGACTGGAGTGGTGGTCACACACTCTAAGCATTTGTAAAACTCACTGTACACCAAAACATGAATTTTACCATGTGTAAATTTAAAAATAAACAAACACACTCAGAAACCTTAGAGAATATTTTTTGAGCAACTTATCAGCACATGAACACAAGTACTGACAGGAAATGTGTCCACAACTGTAATGCTTGCCTCTGCCGGGAGGATGCTGTTGGTGAAGCTCGCAAAAGTGAGTCCCATGGCATTGGCCCAAAATTCCTACCGAGTTCTTAAAATGTCTATCTGCCAGGCTCAAGTTCATCTAAAGTGGGATCAGTTCTTTCAGGCTCTGTGCCTGTAGGTCCTGGCTTTGCATAGAAGACCATTAGCAACCTGCAGGGACGAGGGAAGGCAGGTGTGGAGCCCAGGCTGGTCCAGGCAACACCAGCCCTGAGTATGAGCTGCTGCAGCCTGCTGAACCTGGCCAGGACTTTAGCACAGCCACCAAGTTGCCCAGCACAGCAAGCTGAGCCAGGTTCTAGGTATCACTACTACTACCTCAAACCCGGGTTTTATCTAAAACATCTTGTTAAAAGACTGCCAAGAAACACTAAGGGGCTCACCACGCAGCCAAACCCGGAGTTGTGTGGCCAGCGTTCTGTCTACCAGTAGAAAACACACATTCCACAGCCTCGTCGCCCACGGGGCGCGCAGCCCGTGCTGTGCTTAGCCCGCAGCCGCGATCTATCCACCGTTCTGACTTTAACAGTTGGCTTGTCGTCCTCCGGACGCCTCCTGTTTAAAACGTTCCTTAAACGCCGATTCCCTCGCTCTCTCACGCCCACAATGTGCTGCGAACGCCGCGCACGCATTCCAGGCTTAAAATACACAATCCGACAGGGCTGTGCGGAGCGGCGCTGCGCACGGAGCCCTCGGGTCTCCGTAACAAAGCCCCCAACTCCTCTCCCAGAACCTGCGCGAGCTTTCGAGTGACCCCTCTCTCCCTGCTTCCCGGAGGGCGGCACAAAGCAAAGGCGGCGCGGGCGGGCACGACTCCAGCCCCGATTAGCAATCCGCCCGCGCCTGCTTCCAACAATAACCCCAGGACGCCGGGGTCCCCTCGGGTCGGGCGCGCCCACGTGCGGGGCGGCTCGGGGGCCTCGGGGGGCACGTCGGCGGGGGCCCCGGGATTCCCGCGCGCGGCACTGGCTTGCGGGGCGGAGGGACGCGGGGCCGGGGTCTGCGGGATCGGGGGTTCGGGGCTGGAGTGCGGGGCCGGGGTCTGCGGACTTGGGCTGGCGGGATCGGGGTTCGGGGTCTGCGGGTTCGGGCTTGGGGGCCGGCTGCGGGGTCGGGGTCTGCGGGATGGGGGTTCGGGACCGGGTTCTGCGAGATCGGGGTTCGGGGCTAGCGTGCGGGGACTGGGGTCAGCGGGCTTGGACCGGCGGGTGCCGGGGTGCCGGGGTTCGGGGCCGGGAGGCTGGACGCTGGAGGCCGGGCGATCCGGGAGGCCGCGCCGCCGAGGGCCGGGCTCGGCCGCCTCCGTGGTCCCGGCCCCGCCGCCGGGTCCGGCCCGTCCCGGTTCCGAGAGCCCCCGGGCCACGCGGGAGCATAGTGGGGCGGGGCGGCGAGGGTCTCACCTGGGTCCGCGGCCGCGGCTCGGGGTCCCGGGCCGCCCTGGGAGTTTCCTGCTCGAGCGACTCTCGGGCGGGACGGGAATTTGCCAGGAAGCGCCGGTCTCCTCCCTTTCCTCCCGGGGCGGGTGCTCTCCCGGCTCGGCCCCTTCCTCCCGGTGCTCCTCCCTCCGCGCGGGTCGCCTTGCTGGCGGCGGCTCCCTCCTCCCGGCCGCGTCCCCTCCTCCCGGCCGCGACCCCTCGGCCCGAGCGAGCCCCGCCGGCCACCTGCGCGCCTGGGCGACCTGGGCGACCGGGGCTGGCGCGGGGCGGGGGAGGCAGGCGTGGAGCCCCGCGTCGGGGGAGCGGGCGCCGGCCCGTCCCGGCTCCACCGGCTCCGGGCAGTGGGCGGAGGAGGCCGGGGAGGCCGGCGTGCACACCTGCGCTGGCCGGGCCACAGGTACAGCTGCCCCAGCAGCTGAGAGAGCATCGTATTCGCACACCCCCATCTCACAAAAGAAAACCCGACTTGAACTAGTCCCAGAAACGGATCTTGAGAGCCTGGTTAGCTTAATATTCATCGTATGGAAACGATGGATGGAGTGAGCTTGTCACAAACACAATTAGGAGAAAAATTGCCCCCAACTCCCTACCCCTCCCTCCCTCCCTCCCTCCTACTTCACCCCCCTCTACTCCCCACCCCAGTTCTTAAGAACAATAAAGATGGGCACCAGGCGTTTTAGTCTGGCCACTAGATGATGGAACCCGCAAGAGGATCCATTACTCCCTGGCTGTGCTCTGGATAAGACACAGACTAAAGAGAATAAGTCCTGACTGGAGGATCTGCCAGCTGTACAAATGTTCTGAGATCAATCACTTCACCTGGAAGCTCTTGGAGGCCCCCCACACTTAATCCTGCAAAACAGGGGCTTTGTGTGACAGTCTCATTCTGGGCCCTACACATTTTCCAATCAGCAGGTTGCTCAAGGCTGAGCCTCAAACTTAAATTCTAAAGTTTTTTACACCATAGGTGGAGTGATAGAACACAAATTGATAATTTAAACATATTGTTATCCCCAGAGCAATTTTTAAAAAAAGGTACACTAAAATGCTAGAGAGAAGGTAAACTAGAATGCGGAGTGCCGCACCCCATGCTGCTGCGATGAGGTCGGCTTTTCATCGCATTTTCCCATCTGCTTCTCGTTTTTCTTCAATATGGTGGTTGATGAAGACCTCCTTTGCTACCTCAAGAAGTTGGGAAGCATTCATTCCTGCAAATCCTTCCAGCCTCTGTGGTTTGCGGCAGATGTCACTAGCACTCTGGCTGACAAGGGCAGTGTTAACCATTAGTTGGTTTTTGGGTGCTTCAGGGTCAAATGGAGTAAAGATATGATAAACTTCCCACAGCTGCTCATAAAAGGCACTGGGACTCTCATCAGGCTTCTGAAGGACCTCCCCAACACTGGCAATGTTGGTGGCCTTGCTGCCCCCCTTCTGAACCCCCCGAAAGAGGGCTTCTAAGTATGCCTTCAGTTTTGCCATGTCTCTGGGATTATTTGGGTTCCATTGGGGGTAATTTCCCTGTATCTTCTTGCTGTTAATTTCTAGCTTCAGTCCATTATGGTCCAAAAAAATGGAAGGTATTTTATCAATGTGTGTGTGTGTGTGTGTGTGTGTGTGTGTGTATGTGTTACTGGAGATTGAACACAGGGGCATTCTACCTCTGAGCTGTACTCCCAGCTCTATTTTATTTATTTATTTATTTATATTTTGAAACAGGGTCCCACTAGGTTGATGAGAATCTTGCTACTTACTGAGACTGTCTTCGATCTTGTGATCCTCCTCTCTCAGTCTCCCAAGTACTGGGATTACAAGTGTGTACCACCATGCCCAGCTCCATGACAATTTTTTTTTTCTAATACCTGCTTTGTGTTCTAGGCCTTTTTTTTTTTTTTTTTTTTTTTTTTTTTTTTTTT
>PVJS01000666.1:0-17068 GCA_004027185.1 Glis glis | reverse complement strand
CTCCGCCTCCAAAAGTACTGGAATTACAAGCATGCGCCACCACGCCCGGCTTCCTAGGCCTATTTTGGAGAAGCTTCCATGAACAACTGAGAAAAATGTGAATTCAGTTGTTGGGTAAAATATTATAAATGTCTGACAGACACATTTGATTTATAGTATTCTGTAGGTCTTCAGAGTCATTACTGATCTTTTGCTTGGATGACCTATCTAATGTTGATAGATGTGTGTTGAAGTCTTTCCCAGTATTATTGTATTGGGTATATCTAAGTCTTAATGTTGTGTAGTATTTCTTTTATGTAAGTGGTTGCACCAACACTTGGGACATAAATGTTTACTATAATTATATCTTCTTGTTAGATTGTTCCCTTTATGAGTAAAATGTGACCCGCTCTGTCTTTTCTGATGAATTTTGTCTTGAAATCTATTTTGTCAGATATTAGAGTAGCTACTCCTGTTTGCTTTCTGTCTCCATTTCCATGGAGTATCTTTTTCCATCCTTTTACCTTTAGCCTGTGAATATCCTTGCCTATAAGATGAGTTTCTTGTAAACAGCATATAGTTGGATTTTGATTTTTAATCCACTTTGCCAGTCTATGTCTTTTAACTGGGGAGTTGAGACCATTCACACTCAGTGTTAATATAGAGAAGTGTTTATTGTTTCCTCTCATTTGGAATTATGTCTTTTGTTTGATTCAGTTTTGGTTTTCCTTTATTTAGTTGTTCTTCTAATGAAATTCATCCCTTCTCTGGTTCTTGAGTTTATTTTTCATTTCTTCTTTGTGTATTATTTCTGTGTGTGTGTGTGTGTGTGTGTGTGCGCGCGCGCACGTGTGTGTGTGTGTGTGTGTGTGTGTGTGTGTTTGTGTTAGTTACTGGGGCTTGAACCCAGGGGCATTCTACCTCTGAGCCACACCCTCAGCCCTATTTTATTTTGAAACAGAGTCTTGTAGGTTGATGAGAGTTTCACTACTTGCTGAGGCTGTCCTTGAACCTGCAATCCTCCTGTCTCAGCCTCCAAAGTACTGGGATTGCAGGTGTGCACCACAACACCAAGCTTTTAAGTGTTTTCTGTAGAGCAGCTTAGTACTAATGAATTCTTTCAGTTTTTGCATGTCATGGAAGATTTTTATTTCTCCATCTATTTTCAGAGATAGCTTGACTGGATATAGAAATCTTGGTTGGAAATTGTTTCTTTCAGGGTTTGGAGTACATCATTCCAAGCCCTCCTGGCTTTTAGAATTTGGGTTGAGAAATCTGCAGTAATCCTTATTGATTTACCTCAGAATGTGATCTTGCTTTTTTTCTCTTGAAGCTTTTAAGATTCTATTCTTGACCTCTCTGTTCGTCATTTTGATTATGATGTGGCATGGCAAGGTTCTTTTTTTGGTCCTGTCTATTGGGATTCTGAATGTCTCCTGAACATGAACATTCATCTCATCTTCCAAATTTGGAAAATTCTCTGATATTATTTCTCTGAAGAGGTTGTTCATGTCCTTGGTTTGTACTTTCAGTCGTTCCTCAATTCCAACTATCCTAAGATTTGGTCATTTGATGTTTTCCTAGATTTCTTTTTACAGTACTGGGGATTGAATCCAGGGGCATTCTACCTCTGAGCTACACCCCTAGCCCTATTTTTTTTTTACTCTTTATTTTGAAACAGGGTCTCACTAAGTTGTGGAGGGCCTCACTAAGTAGTAGCTGAGGCTGGCCATGAACCTGAGATCCTTCTGTCTCAGCCTCCCAAGTACTGGGATTACAAGCATGCACCACCATGCCTGGCTTCCAGATTTCTTGAATGTTCTGATCATGCTCTCTTGTTTTGGTTACTGACGGAGCATTCCAGTTTAAATATTCTTCTTCTTCTTCTTCTTCTTCTTCTTCTTCTTCTTCTTCTTCTTCTTCATGTGTGGTGCTGGGGATTGAACCCAGGGGTATTCTGCCTCTGAGCTACACATCCAGCCCTATTTTATTTTTTATTTTGAAATAGGTTGTCACTAGGTTGCAGAGGGCCTCACTAAGTTGCTGAGGCTGGCTGCAAATTTGCCATCCTCTTGTCTCAGCCAAGTACTAGGATTACAAGAGTACATCACCACACCCGGCAAATACACTGTCTTCTAAACCTGAGATTCTGCTTTCCATGTGGTCTAGTCTATTCGTGATGCTTTCTATTGAAGACTTCATTTGATTTATTGTATATTTTATTTCATTCAGGATTTCTGTTTGGTTCTTTTTCCAAGTTTCAATGTCTTTATTCACTCCCTGTATACTTTCTTTGATTTCATTCCTTATATCTTTTTTTAGATCATTGGTCAACTTAATGGTCAAAAGTCTGAATTCACCTTCTGTCATTTTCTGCAACTCCACATCAGTAAATTCCATTGTTGGAATTGTGTGTTTATTGTTGACTTGTTTGCTAGTTTTTAAGGTGCTCTTTACTTGTTTTTTTTTTAGAATACTTCCCCTGCTAGATTTTATTTTTTGTTTTGAAACAGGGTCTTGCAAGGTTGCTGAGAGTCTCGCTACATTGCTGAGGCTGTCCTTGAACCTGTGATCCTCCTGTCTCAGCCTCCCAACTATTGGGATTACAGGCAAACACCACCATGCCCAGCCCAAATTATTTTCTACAATGGCAGACCCTTTTATAGTCCACCAGCATTGAATGAGGATTCCAATTTCTCCACATCCTTGCCAACTCTTCATCTTTTAAAAACTATAGCCATTCTAGGGTCAGGCATGGTGGTGCACACCTATAATCCCAGTACTTGGGAGGCAGAGAAAAGGAGGATTGCAGGTTCCAAGCCAACTTTAGCAACTTAGTGAGACCCTGTTTCCATATAAAAAGTAAAAAATAGGACTGGGGATATAGCTTGGAGGTAGAATGCCCCTGGGTTCAATCCCCGGCATCACAAATGAAACAAAATAAAACTGTAGCCATTCTAGTTGTGTGGATATCTCTCCATGGCTTCAATTTGCATTTCCCTTGGTTTATATGCTGTGCATCTTTTCATATGTTTCTTGATCATTTATTTATCATTTTTTGAGAAATAACTATTCAAAATCCTTTACCCATTCTAAAATTGGATTGTTCATCTATTTTAAATACTAGAACGATATCAGATACATATTTCCTCCCATTCTGTAGATCTTTTTTTTTTCTTTCTTTGTGGGTTATAATGCCATTTTTGCTTTTTTTTTTTTTTTTTTTTTGCAGTACTGGGGATTGAACCCAGGGGCGTTCTACCTCCGTGCTACACTCCCGTGTAACAGATAAACCGAGAGTGAGTTGCGTGAGAGATGAGAGCTTAGCAGGCAGAATGCAAGAAACTTTTATTGCGCTCCCAGCTGATGTCTGCTGACTGGTAGGGGTCTTGGTCAGCAGAGTCGCACCAGGAGAGGAAGGGAGGGCATGTTTATAGTAGAGTCTGGGGTCAGGGGTCAGTGAGGCTTCTTCTCGTGAGATGAGGCAGAACAAAGCAGGTCTTCCGGTGAGATTTGAAACTTGTTGCGCTCAGGGTCTCCTATCCCAGCTGCAGGAGCGAGGGAGAAGGGAGGGGGGAAGGGGAAGGGGACGGAGACCCGACCTAACACCCCGGCCCTATTTTTTATACTTTATTTTGAAACCGGGTCTCACAAAGTTGTGGAGGGCCTCACTAAGTAGAGAGAGAGAGACAGGGAGAGAGAGAGAGAGAGAGAGAGAGAGAGCTGAGGCTGGCCGCGAACCCGGATCCTCCTGTCTCTGCCTCCCAAAGTACTGGGATTACAAGCGTGCGCCACCACGTCCGGCTCCATTTTTGCTTTTAATAAGTCCAGTTTTGTATTTTTTTCTTTTGTTGATTGTGCCTTTGGTGTCATGTCCAAGAGTTCATCACAAAAGCCAAAGTTGAAAAGCTTCATGAACTGGAACTGTTTATTCACTAGTTGATGGACATGTGGACTCTAGTTTGGGGTACTTATAAAAAAAACACTATAAACATTGTTGTACAGATGTGTGTGTGGGGGGGGGGTACTGGGGATGGAACCCAGGGACATTCTACCTCTGAGCTACACCCCCAGCCCTATTATACTTTTTATTATTTATTTATTTATTTATTTATTTATTTATTTATTTATTTGCAGTACCGGGGATTGAACGCAGGGGCGTTCTACCTCCGCGCTACACCCCCGGCCCTATTGTTTATGCTTTATTTTGAAACCAGGTCTCACGAAGTTGCAGAGGGCCTCACTAGGTAGAGAGTGAGAGAGAGAGAGACAGGGAGAGAGAGAGAGAGAGCGCTGAGGCTGGCCGCGAACCCGGATCCTCCGGTCTCCGCCTCCCAAAGTACTGGGATTACAAGCGTGTGCCACCACGCCCGGCATACTTTTTATTTAGAAATAGGGTCTCACTGAAGCCGGGCGTGGTGGCGCACGCTTGTAATTCCAGTACTTGGGAGGCTGAGACTGGAGGATCGCAGGTTCGCGGCCAGCCTCAGCTACTTAGTGAGGCCCTCCGCAACTTCATGAGACCCAATTTCAAAATAAAGGATAAAAATAGGGCCGGGGTGTAGCTCAGAGGTAGAACGCCCCTGGGTTCAATCCCTGGTACTGCCAAAAAAAAAAAAAAAGAAGAAGAAACAGGGTCTCACTAGGTTGCTGAGAATCTCCCTAAGTTGCTGAGACTGTCCTTGAACCTGTCATCCTCCTGTCTCAGCCTCCCAAGTACTGGGATTTCAGGCACGCACCACCACGCCTGGCTTGTCATCATGTTCCTAGTAGCAGAGTTGGAATGGTTGTTGCTCTAGGCAGCTGGAAGGAAGGGAACAAGTGCCTTGTATTGTCCTTGTGCCATCAGTGCTTACTGTGGTTAATTCTGGAAATGATCAAAATGGCAGGTGTTATTTCTGTTTACAAATGAGAGGTTGATGCTCTGTTGTGTTAACTAAGCTGCTTAAGGCCTCTCAGCTAGTAGGAATCCAAGTTCACCCTGGGGACACTTAGGTGGCCCGAGGTTTCTGAGTGAGAATTTAGCATGGATAGGTAAGGACTGGATGCCGAGCTTGTAAGAATTGTTCTAGATAGTTTCCACATGCCCTCCAGATTCACTCTATCTTTTCCTCCTCCAGCTCTGTGCAGGGGGTGGGGGTGGGGGGCTGAGCCTTGGGCTCCATCTTCTGGCTCTTTTGCTCTCTTCCTGTTGGGTTCAGCCAGTGGGGGTCTCTGGTGTGAGATCAGAGGTGGGCATATGTCCTCTCCCCATTTCCTTCCTGTTGGGCTGGGCAGGTTTGTGCTGTCACATTCCCTACCTGCAGCCACAGCTAGTACTGGTCTGGTGAAATCTCTGTCCCTTGGGACCTTGAGACCTTTAGACTCTTAGACCTGGTTGTTGCTGGCCCCAGGGTGCTTCCCTCTTCCTTAAGAGTCTCCTGAACCCTGTTTTCTCCCCTATAAACAGCCCTATTGTTAACACCCTTCAAGTGTTTCCAGCCACATGAATGATCTTAGTACGTCATCTGTTAGCTGGTTGAGATACAGACTGACATGTGTGCTGCTTATATTCTTTGTGTCTATTGGTATGTGAATTAATTAAAAGGATTTGAGGCTTCACAACCAGATAGAATAGGGAAACTATTTAGAGGTGCTGTGAAGGCAGGAAGGAAATTTGAGAGCATTCTTCTAAGCTGGTCTGCTGGCTGCCTTGGGGTAAGGAAGAGATTGACTGTGGAGTCCTTTAGCCACCAAGAGTGACATTAGGCACTTAGTCCTTTGTGTCTCAGTCTTTCTGTCTTTAAAAACGAGGCTCATTCTATTACAGGAATGAACCTCCCTATTAAAGGAACACGATACAAGATATGGAGATAGTCATCAAACTCAATATTTTCATGGGCATGGAAAATTGCACCAGGGCATATCTTATTGGGTGATAAACTAATAGGTGGGCAAACCCTTCTCATGAGGGGTTTCTCTCTTTCTCCTCTGTACTTTTTCCCTCAGCTGAGAAATAACATAATCCTGGCTCATCAGATTTACACTCAGGAATGCCTACACATAGAAATTATTGGCAGTCATCAAGAATACAAACAATAATAAATGCTGGCAAGGATGTAGTGAAATAGGAACTCATACACTATTGGTAGATTGCAAACTAGTACAACCACTATGGAGATCAGTATGGAGTGATGGGGATTGGGCTAGCATTGATTACTAATAGGTATCAATTGCTAATAGTGAGAACAAGCTCTCATACTCAGGCAGAACAATAAAATTCTTTTCTCTGTCTCTAAGTTGTCAGCCGAGAGCTGCAGCCAAGGTTGACCTTGGTCAGCTAAAAGTTGACTGTTAGCCCAGCTAGACACTGAATGGTACAAGCACAGACACATGCAATTAGAAAAGAATTATAGACTTTCTTTTTTTTTTTTTTTTGCGGTACCGGGGATTGAACGCAGGGGCGTTCTACCTCTGCGCTATGCCCCCGGCCCTATTTTTTATACTTTATTTTGAAACCAGGTCTCACGAAGTTGCGGAGGGCCTCACTAAGTAGAGAGAGAGAGAGAGAGAGACAGAGAGAGGGAGAGAGAGCGAGATAGCTGAGGCTGGTCACGAACCCGGATCCTCCGGTCTCCGACTCCCAAAGTACTGGGATTACAAGCGTGCACCACCACGCCCGGCCTGAATTATAGACTTTCACAACAGCTAAGACTAACAAGCTTCATGAAGCCCCCTGACCTCGTTAACCAGGCAATACCTGTTAATCAGCGATATCTGACCTATCTGTCTCCGCGAGGATGAACAAATGGGGCTAGCAGAAAAAGTTTAATTGGCTGATCTGCCCCTGCTTTTGGTGGAAAAAGAAGACTATTGGTTAAATGAGATAAGAAACAAGAGATAATAATTCTTATAAAAATTGTGTATGTTCAAAGGCATCAGTGCCTTACTTTCAAGGCACTCCACTGCGTCTCCTCTGGCGTAGTACTTTGCTTACTCTGTCCCCCGTTTCTCTCTGTAATAAAAAACTTTGTTCAAGCTTGCAACAGTAGTTCTGGCTAACTTTTTCTAAACTAGCTAAGAACAAGAACCCGCACTCCAAACGGTAACAATACATGCATACCCATGTTCATAGCAGCACAATTGACAAGAGCCACATTGTGGAACCAACCTAGGTTTCTGTCAACAGATGAATTGATAATGAAAATATGGCATATACACACAATGGAGTTTTACTCAGCCGTAAAGGACAAAATTATGCCATCTGCAGGAAAATGGATAGAACTAGAGAATATTATGCTCAGTGAGATCGGCCAGTCTCAGAGAGTCAAGGGTTGTATGTTTTTTCTCATATGTGGAAACTAGAGAAAAAATAGAAAACAAAGGGACTTCAGATCAATGAGGAGGGAGAACAGTAGTATAGTGAAGGGATTAGGGAAAGGAGGTGGGGAGGGGAAAAAGAAAATGGATGAAGAAAACTATTCAAATAATGGTATGTTAATTTATGAAGGTATCACTACAGAGGTGGGGTGGGATGGGGTGGGGGGGATCTAGAGGGAAAACACACCACATGCTGTGTGTGTATGTTTGTATCACTTTTTTTTGTAGTACTGGGGATTAAACCCAGGGGCATTCTACCTCTGGGCTACACCCTCAGCCCTATTTTTTATACTTTTTTTTTTTTTGCGGTACCGGGGATTGAACGCAGGGGTGTTCTACCTCCGCGCCACACCCCCAGCCCTATTTTTTGTATACTTTATTTTGAAACCGGGTCTCACGAAGTTGCGGAGGGCCTCATTAGGTAGAGAGAAAGAGAGAGAGACAGGGAGATAGAGAGAGAGAGAGAGAGAGAGAGAGCGAGCGCGAGTGAGAGCGTGCACGCACGCTGAGGCTGGCCGCGAACCCGGATCCTCCGGTCTCTGCCTCCCAAAGTACTGGGATTACAAGCGTGTGCCACCACGTCCGGCTTTTATACTTTATTTTGAAACTGGGTCTCACAAAGTTGTGGAGGGCCTCACTAAGTAGCTGAGGCTGGCCCCGAACCCGGATCCTCAGGTCTCTGCCTCCTAAGTACTGGGTTTACAAACGTGTGCCACCACGCCCGGCCTATTTGTATCACTTTGAATCTCACTCTGATGTATAATTATAATGTACCAATAAAAATATGAAAAAAAGAAATGTATAAATTGGAGATGAAAGAAAAAGTGTTACTAAAAATAGTCAATAAAAATTTCCACTGGAAAAAGAGGATTATTTGACTTTAATTCTAACTTTAGTTCTTCTATGAGAGGTGAATATGAGGCTATTTTATTTCTATAACAAAATACCAGAAACCAGGGGGCTTCATTGCTAAAGAAGGGGTCCCTGGGGGTGTGGCCTTGGGATTATATAAGGTCTCCCCCGCACACACTTCTGCTCTTGCTTTTGGCCTCAGTGATGTGAGAGCAGAGCCTTGCTGTCTCACTCTCTCTGCTTCCTGCCACCATGCCTTGAGGTCTCCAGCTCTGGCCTGGCGTGGAGTGAACCCTGAATTCTCCAAAAACTGTGAACAAATAAATCTTCCTTCTTCTAAATGGTGCAGTCAGTTGTTTTGGATTACAGTGGTGAGAATGCTGACCAAAGCAAAAATTATTATCAGAGGAGGGAGGTCATTGTTGTATCTAAGTCTGACCATGTGTTTTGTGAGTCTTTGGAATTGGTTTATGAGAGGAAGTTGGAAGGGTCAGAATGTGACTAGAAAGGTGGATGGTAGAGACTGTGCTTAGGAGATTAAGAGGGAAAATAGTACTCTATAGGAAAATGGATAGAGGCCACATGTGTTACTTATTGGCGTCTTGCTCATGTCCTGGAAATTTGCATGAGGCTAAATTTAAGGGTGATGGACTAATTAAGCTGGTGAAGGAAATCTCAAAACAGCAAAGTATCCAAACTGCATTATGGATACTGATGTCTGTGTTCAGTGAATTATACACTGAGTTTTTGGAGTGGAAAGTAAAGCAGAGAGAATTTATAGATTTGCATTTTGGCCAGAAGGGCATGTGTAAAATTAGGGCTTATAAAGATTATGTTGTGGAAGACAGTAAGATGGAGGAAAGGAAGGAGGAAGCGGCGGCCATGATGAAGTTGGGGCCAGCAGCAGCCTGGATGGAGGTGGGTCCAGGGGCAGTCATGATGGAGGTAGGCCCAGTAGCTGCCACTGAAAAGTGCCCAGTGGCAGTGATTAAAGAGGGCATGACTACCTTTCTTGCTGGCAGTCAATCTTGGTGCTTACATAATGCTGGCTTTGCTGAAAAACAGGGCTAATGGAGTCTTCCCCCCAATTTCAAAGGAAGGCCTGGGAAGCCAGACAACATATGGCAGGGTCAGAATCCTTAAAAGCAGACCCGAATGGGGCAATTTATGAAACTGTGAGGGTGAAGCCAAGGTTGTAAGGAAAACCCCTGGAGATTTAGAGATGCCAAAAACTGCAAGGAAAGGCTGCAAGCTGCAAGCTATGAGACAGACTAGAAAAGCCAGTATGCCACTCATTGCAATCAACCAGGCCAGGCCTTAAGAGTGGGGCTGCCAAGGCCCCTTGAAGATCACATCTCACCACCATGTGCCCTGGATGCCAGAAGTGAAGCTGCAGGATCAAATGCTTGTCCTGCTGGATTTCCATCCTGTTTTGGTTCCATTCCTTCTCTCTATGGTCCTAATTCCTCCCTCTTGGAATGCAGATGTTTACTCTGTGCCATTGTATATTGGATATATGTAACTTGCTTTTGTTTTTACAGGGGCTCACAGCCAAGAGTTTACCTTGAGTCCTAGAGAATACTTTGGACTTTTGAGTGATGCTGGGACTGTTAAGAGTATGGGAACTCTTGGAGAGGGACTAAATGCATTTTGTATTGTGAGGTGGTCTGAGGTCTAGGGGGCCAGGGGCAGAGTGTAATGGTTTGAATTTAGAATGTCCCCCTAGCCCTCATGGAAACAAGGTGGCAATGTTGGAAGTAGGACTTGGTTCCTAAAGAGGGGTCCCTGGGAGTGTGGCCTTGAGGATTATATAAGGTCTCTCCTCCCCCTGCGAGCTCTCTCTCTCTCTCTTGCTCTGGCCTCTAGGATGTGAGAGCAGAGCCTTGCTCTCTCCCTTTCTCTGCTTCCCACTGCCATTCCCTGAGCTCCACAGACCTGTCCTGTCATGAACTGAACACTGAAATTTCCAAAAACTGAGCAAATAAATCTTCCTTCCTCCAAGTTGTGTGATCAGTTGCTTTGGGTTATAGTGGTGAAAATGCTGTCTGAGACCAGGCTTAACTATATATTTCTGTAAATACATCTAATAGTTCAACTGTGAAAACTAGCATAAAAGAGAAATAGGTAAGCCGGGCATGGTGGCACACGCTTGTAATCCCAGTACATTGGGAGGCGGAGACCGAAGGATCCAGGTTCGCGGCCAGCCTCACCTCTCTCTCTCTCTCTCTCTCTCTCTTTCTCTCCCTCTCCTTAGTGAGGCCCTGCACAACTTCGTGAGACCCGGTTTCGAAATAAAGTATAAAAAAAAATAGGGCCGGGGGCGTAGTGTGGAGGTAGAACGCCCCTGCGTTCAATCCCCAGTACCGCAAAAAAAAAAAAACAACAACAACAAAAAAAAGAGAAATAGGTAGTCCCATGAAAGTACTTAATTAGGGGGTTTGACCTAGACTATGAGGGTCTAGGTCAAATGACCTTCAAGGAAGTGTCACTTGCATAGTGAGACAGAGAATGAAGGAGGGTATGACAGAGAATCCCACATAGAAGAAAATCATGTGCAAGGACTGAAGGTCAAAGATAACGGGTTCAGAGTGGAAAGATTAGAATCGCTGAATCATTGAGTTTGGGTGAGTTGATGGGATATGAAGAGTTTGGCAAGATCGGCAGGGGCGAGGTCCTGGAAGGCCTTGTCACCAAATGAAAGCAATGGGAAGGCACTGAACATTTTTAAGCATCATGAAAATGTGCTTGTTGCTATCATTATAATGGAGAATCTACAGAGAATCGTATGGAGGGAGGAAGGCATGTGGAATATAGAGGGAGGATGTCATGTGGAGTATCAAGGGAAAGAGAGGTGGTGGCTTTACCAAGGATGGTGGTATTACAGATGAAGAGAGAATTGGAGACATTCCATTTGAGGGATGTTTGCAAGGTAGCATTGACAGGGCTTGGATTTGTGTCCATTTGGGGAGTGGGGAGGTAGCACCAAAGATGCATTCCATATCACTTGTATGCTCATCTTCCTCTCACCTTACAACATTGAAAAGACCTGGTTTATTTAGTTCATTAGTCAGTTTAGGCTGTTATGCTTACATAACAAATGACCCCCAAATCTCAGTGACTTACAAAAACAAAGGTTTATTTCTTGCTAGTGCTATATGGCCCCATGGGTCAGCTTTATTCCTGCTCCATGACATCTTTACTCTGGGACTCAGGGTAATGGAGCAGAGGCTATTTAAAGGGATGAGCAAAAAGATATTGGGTAAGCCATACACTGTTCCCGGAGGATGCCTAGGTAGCCATGAGAAACTTTATTGAATAAATTCCACAGGAGGGTCCAGGACCAAAATAAAGGGGAGAGATAGCAAACCCCTGCCACATGGTGGGCTTTTAAACACCCCCAGAAATCCACCCCTTTTCATGTATATTAATTTTGGGTTTCGTGCTGCAGCTCAGTGTAGCTACATAGGATTATATCGTGTGGGAACCCTAAAGCTGCAGTGTGATAGGCTGGGAGTCTCTGACCACAGCTGGGTGTGCCTGGCTTTCCTTTTGGGAGGGCTTTCCTTTGTCCCTTTTCTTTTCTTTTCTTTTCTTTTTTTTGTTTTGTTTTGTTTTTTGCGGTACCGGGGATTGAACGCAGGGGAGTTCTACCTCCGTGCTACGCCCCCGGCCCTATTTTTTATGCTTTATTTTGAAACCGGGTCTCCCGAAGTTGCGGAGGGCCTCACTAAGGAGAGAGAGAGAGAGAAAGAGAGAGAGAGAGAGAGAGAGAGAGAGAGACAGGGAGAGAGCGAGCAAGAGCTGAGGCTGGCCGCGAACCCGGATCCTCCGGTCTCCGCCTCCCAAAGTACTGGGATTACAAGCGTGCGCCACCACGCCCGGCCTCCTTTGTCTCTTTTCTAACTACCTAACATAAAATACAAGCAAGCAACAAACAAACTAGGACATAGGTCTTGTGTTTCTGAACAAATTGGGGAAACAGACCTTGCTGTGGGAAAGTGAATGTGACAATACACCTATTTTAGAGAGATACCAACCCAGTGTTAATTCCTCTCTGCTCTTGAGTGCAAACACTAATAAACATGGGCTAGAAGGGCATAGTGCATTAGAATTTGATGGAAAACAATTAAGTTTGGTGTCAGAACATGGAGTTTGAGTATTTTCTCATGACTGGTGACATCTCTTAAACATTTGATTGAGATATGAACTACAGGGATGTGCTTTCTTTGTGTAGCAGCGGGTTAAGGAGAAGCGGTGAAAATGCTTGAGCACCTGGGTAATAAGATTAATTCATCTAGTTAGTTCAACACATGTTTATTGAGCTCTTACTAGTTAGAAGCAGAATGCAAGTCATGCAAACATAAAGTGAAACACCATGTAGTCCCTCCCTTAAAGAACTTAAAGTTCCCTTAAAAGAACTCAAAGTGTGTTGATACATACCAATCCACAAATGGATGTCATTAATGCTGGAGTCTTAAAACAATGGTGTGAGGTCATTGGTATATGGGGTCAAAGGAAACACAGTCTAATAGCAGGGAACAGGCTTTATTTAGGAATAAAATCTGGAAGGAGGCATCTGACTAGGGAAGAGTGCCCATGAAAGACAGAAAGCCAGCCTCTTTACAGGCTAGGGGCATTTTATGAGGCAAGGAAGGGTGGGGGTCCAGGAGTAGTCGTGTAAGCCACTGGTTGGTGTGCTAGTGGCCAGATCATCTTGGGGCAGGGCAATGGTCAAGGGGGGTTTCTCTTTCTTTGTTCCCGGTCCTCCTCTGGCATGACCTCATGGCCAGGCCTCACAGTCAGACCTCACAGTGCCCACAATCGGCTGGATATTTTGTGTTTGACCTACTATGGTATTCTGGGAAGGAGACTGGCTTAGAGAGTGACAGGCCTGGAAAAGTATGCAGAACTTCTGAATTAGAATTTTTTTTTTTTGGTACTGAGTATTGAACCAGGGGCATCCTACATCCAAACTACACCTCCAGCCCTATTTTTTTTTTGGGGGGGGCGTTAGGTTGATAAGAGCCTCACTACTTGCTGAGGCTGTCCTGGAACCTGCGATCCTCAGTCTCAGTCTCCCAAGCACTAGGATTACAAGTGTGTGCCACCACACCAGGCTGAATTAGAATTGTATTTACTTTTCCTTTCTTTGCTTTTCTTCTATCCGACCTCAAGTAGAGATCATACAAGCAGAAACGGAACGTTGGAGAAGGATGAACAACTAACCAGGTCACGGTAGGAGGAAATGATGCGTTTCAAACACTGAGAGAATTACTTGACAAGTCTCAAAATCCCCTAACTCGCCGAGAGCCCACAGCAGAGGAGCACGAACTCTCGCGAGAATGGGTGAGGCGCCGCCACGGAAGTCCCAACTCTCGCGAGAACATCCACCACTGCGCGCAGACTTCGCGGAGACTTCGCGGGTCCGGTGAACAGGCATGGCTCGGCAGGGGCCGTCCTGGACCCGGCTGGACAGACAGCAGGAGCGCGACGTGCGCGAGCTCATCCGGCGTGTCACCGGCCTCCGCGACGAGACGGACCCCAACTTCCAGCTGGCCCTGAACTTCGCCTGGTCCAACTTCAGGTGGGGCGGCGCGAGCCCCGCGCTTGGGTCGCGCGCGGTGGGCCGGACCGGGAGGGTGCAGCGGCCGCCGGCGCGGGGACTCTAGCAGGCTCTGCTGCAGCTGCTGCGCGGTGCCTCGGTGCCTCTGGGTCCCTGTCGCCGGCCACCGCAGCTCAGTCGGCGAATTGTGCGTTGTGGGCGTCAGGCCTCCCTTAACCTGGGTTGCACTCCTGGCGAGCAGGTCTGCCCCTGTTCTCTTCCCTGCTGTCGCTACCGCACTTATATCTTTTTTTTTTTTTCTGGGCGTGGTGGGGCACGCCTGTAATTTCAGTATTTGGGAGGCTGAGAAAGAATGATCACGGTTTGGAGACTAGCCTCAGCAACTGAGCCAGACTCAGCAACCTAGGCACACCCTAACCCTAAACCCAGTACCACAAAAAAATAAATAAATAGATAGATAGATAAATAAATAAGGCACGGTTGCACAAGCCTGTAATCCCAGTACTGGGGAGGCTGAGACAGGAAGATCACAGGTTCAATCCCCAGTATCACAAAACAATTTTTTAAAATAAAAAAAAATGTACCTACTTTGCTTATATCGAGAGTGGAGGGTTTTCATATTTATTTAAAGCAGTTTCTTTTTTTTTTTTTGCGGTACCGGGGATTAAATCCAGGGGTGTTTTACATCCGAGCTACACTCCCGGCCCTATTTTTTATACTTTATTTTGAAACCGGGTCTCACGAAGTTGCGGAGGGCCTAAGTAGCTGAGGCCGGCTGCGAACCCGGATCCTCTGGTCTCCGCCTCCCAAGTACTGGGATTACAAGTGTGCGCCACCGCGCCCGGCTTATTTAAAGCAGTTTCTGAAATAATAAACTCAATTTCTATTTGTCATTTATAAAAATAGCTATGTTTGAAATAGCTCATAGGGCACAGAAATTTAAATGCTATATTTCAAGTAATTTTTCTGTTAATATTCTGGCAATAGGCAGATACTCACTATTTTAGAATTGGACAGAGACATGAGAAGTTACTGTCTCCTTTTACAGATTGAGAAACTAAGTTATGATAGGTAAAATGGTGTTACACTCAGCAGGACACAGTGGCACATGCCTATAATCCCAGTACTTGGGAGGCTGAGACAGGATTGCAGGTTTCTTTGCCAGTCTTACAACTTAGCAAGACTCTCAGCAACTTAGTGAGACCCTGTCCACCCCCCTCCCAATAAAATAAGGCTGTGGATGTGGCTCAGAGGTAGAACACTCTTGGGTTCAGTCCCCAGTACCCCCCCCCCCCCCACATAGCATTTCCATCAGTTATGAATGATGTAATGGTAGATGTTGGACCTACTGCTAGATCTTTTTATTGATTGCTTTAATAAAGAAATATATCTAATATATCATAAAGTTTTTGGGGTTGTTTTTGGTACTGGGTATTGAACCCAGAGGCATTATACCTCTGAGCTATACCCCCAGCCCTATTTTATTATTTTTTTTAAATTTTGAAACAGGGTTTATCTAGGTTGATGAAAGTCTCACTACTTGCTGAGGCTGTCCTGGAACCTGCGATCCTCCTGTCTCAGCCTCCCAAGTGCTGGGATTACAAGTGTGCGCCACCATGCCTGGCTATAATAAGGTTTTTTTTTTTGCGGTACTGGGGATTGAACCCAGGAGCATTCTACCTCCGAGCTACACCCCTAGCCCTATTTTTTATTCTTTATTTTGAAACAGGGTCTCACTAAGTTGCGGAGGGCCTCACTAAGTAGCTGAGGCTGGCTGCAAATCCGGATCCTCTGGTCTCAGCCTCCCAAGTACTGGGATTACAAGCGTGCGCCACCACGCCCGGCTATAATAAAGTTTTAAAAATATTTGATAACTATATATCATTATACTGGTTATCTTTGTACTTCATTTTGTGCTCTTAAAAGCAGTACTCAGAGAAGGGATCCTTAGGCTTCACTGGCTTTCACTCTGGCATTAAAAAGACTAGGAACAGAGCTGGGTGTGGTGGCACATGCCTGTAATTCCAGTACTTGGGAGGCTGAGACAGTAGGATTGCAGGTTTGAGGACAGCCTCAGTAAGTAGTGAGACTCTTATCAACCTAATGGGACCCTGTTTCAAAAACAACAATAATAATAATAATAAAATAGAGCTGTGGGTGTTGCTTGGAGGTAGAATGCTCCTGCGTTCAATCCCCAGTACCAAAAAAAAAAAAAGACTAGGAACAGAACTAGAATGTGCTATGCTAGAATTAGACACAGGGCCTTTTAGAAGGACAAGAGTCAGAGGACAGGGTAGGAGTCTCAGTGTACCTGTGTCCTGAGGAAAGGATATCTGAGCAGTTTTTGAGACATGGTGATTGTTATCCTGCCTGATGGTGGAGGTAATGGTGAGATGTGGTCTCCGGAAATGTATAGCAAAGTACAGGGCATATGGGTGGATATGCGGGCTATGAGGCAAGTCTGTTGAGCTATATGACAGAATTGGCATAAGAATTGCATTTTATCTTTATTAGATTTCATCGTTTCTTGGATGTCAACAGCCACAAAATAAAACAGACAATAGAGGGGTAAGTTCTATATGTATCTATGTATGTATTCAGAAATGTCTGTATTTTCTTAGAGCTTCTTATTAATACAGCTTTATAACTATCAGTTAATTTTTTATACCTTAGAATTTATGAAAAATTCATCATTCATTCTGATCTCAGCAAAGCTGCTAGTTGGAAGAGATTAACTGAAGAATTTCTAAATGCATCACTTCCCAGCATAAAGGAAATAAAGGTAAGTCTTCAGTTATGAGGTCTCCATTGCATATTTCACTTTTCCCAATCTGATGAGTGTGAACTTATTTCTGTTAATATATTTTTTTATGTTTTTATTGGTGCATTGTAGTCTCACATCACAATGAGTACCAGTTTGGTGTTAACATACATGCACACAGCTCTTGGTGTCCCTCCCCCCCCGCCTCCCCCCGCCCCCCCCACATGTAGCACTGAGAATGATGTTGGTATAATCTCATATATACACATTATTTATGACAGTAATTCCATAGATTCACTTCTTTCTTACCCTTCCCCTTCCCTTGTACCCCTTCCCTTGCACCACTGAGCGTTCCCCGTTGTCATTGGAGTCCCTTTTGTGTCCCCACTACTCCCTAAGTTGCGCATATTAATGAAAACATATGTCCCTTCTTTTTTTGTGATTGGCTAATCTCACTTAACATAATGTTCTCCAGATCTTTCCATTTTCTTGCGAATGCTGTTATTTTGTTCTTCTTTATTGCTGAGTAGAATTCCATTGTGTGTATTTCCCAT
>PVJS01000665.1:46856-119909 GCA_004027185.1 Glis glis | reverse complement strand
CAATGACAACGGAGAACCCTCAGTGGTGCAAGGGAAGGGGTACAAGGGAAGGGAAAGGGCAAGAAAGAAGTGAATCTATGGAATTAGTGTCATAAACAATGTGTATATATGAGATTATACCAACATCATTCTCAGTGCTACATGTGGGGGGGAAGCAGGGGGGAGGGACACCAAGAACTATGTGCATGTATGTTAACACCAAACTGATACTCATTGTGATGTGAGACTACAATACACCAATAAAAACATTAAAAAAAGTATTTGAAAAGAGCTTTAAATGCCTACTAAGCAATAAAAATAGCTGTTTATAGAACCTAAACTGATTATACTTCCTGTTAATCTAATTGAATTTGTGTTTATTTCATACAACATGCAGATCTATCATGTGACTAAGGTTTACATAATAAAGTATATGAAATAGGTTCTTTCACATTATCTCGTTTTTGTTTATTTCCTCTATTTTGCAGAAGAAAAAACATGAGACTTTGTATAGTTAAATGACACGTTAACATTGTTAGAAAATTATGGACCAAAATGTGAGCCTTACACTGCAGACTACATAGTCAATGGCATTTTTGTTTAGTCCCACCAGTTGAAAAATAGCAATAATGATATTTATTAAGTACTTACCCTGAAATTGTTTATACACAGGCTCTCTATAGGCTTTACTTCATTTGATCCTCACAGTAACACTATGATATGAATTCTCAAATTACTCCAACTCTAAAAGATGAAGAAATCAAAATTAAAGACAGGGAAATGAAGATTCAATGGCTCACTGAGCTGATGCGCATAAAGGTGGTAGGTTCCAGAGTGCACACAGCTAACCATCCTGTCTTACGGCTCCTGAGTATCTCATTTGAAATAAGAGACTTGTAGAATGTGTTCATCCCTTCAGTATTTCTCACCCAATGGCATGTTGCATTCATCAACATATTCACAGACTCACTCTCCAAAGACAAGTTTTACCTTTCAGAAGCTTCACCTGCATATATGAATTCAAATCCCACTTCTGACTCCATAAACATTTTCTTTAAAAGTAGAAATGGTAGTCTTGATCCCTTTATGCTGCTAAAAAGAAACATCATAGACTCGGTCGCTTGCAAACAACAGCAGTTTATTTCTCACAGGTCTAAAGACTGGGAAGTCCAAGAACAAGGATCCAGTAGGTTCATTGTCTGTGTACTACATTCTCATACAGTAGAAAGAGGGCGAGAGAACACTCCGGGGCTGTTTTTAACGGCATGATTCCATGTATGAGGGCTCTACCCTCAAGGACTGATCACTTCCCAAAGTCCCCACTTCCTACTACCATTGCGTTGGTGATTAGATTTCAACATTGATTTTGGGGAAGACACAAACATTCAGAGCATAGCAGATTTTAAAGACAAAGAGAGTTAGATGGAACAGAGAAAGAATATGAAAAACCAGTGCATCACCTTCTTTTTTCCTTTTGCACATTGGATTGAGCCAAGATTGAGATGATTAAGAAAGGTTGGTGACAAACCGGGTGTGGTGGCGCACGCTTGTAATCCCAGTACTTGGGAGGCTGAGACCACAGGATCCGGGTTCGCAGCCAGCCTCAGCTACTTAGTGAGGCCCTCCGCACCTTAGTGAGACCCTGTTTCAAAATAAAGAATAAAAAATAGGGCTGGGGGTGTAGCTTGGAGGTAAAATGCGCCTGGGTTCAGTCCCCAATACTTTAAAAACAAAACAAAACAAAAAGAAAGGTTGGTGACAAATCCCAACACACGTGCTATTAAAAATGTTTGTTGTTTGGGATGAGCTTCAAAATCCCACTAAACTTCCTGGTATATTTCCTAAACTCTGCTGCAGGGCTTTTAGAGACAGTATTTGAACAAAGTCTCAGACTAGGGAAATAACCAGGATGAAAGAAGAAATGAATCTTTGTTCTCTGTCCTTTTCTTAGGATCAGATAACTTTGTGAGAAAAGACATGTTTGAAAGATGAATCAATGGTTTTACAACTGGTATTGGCAAGAGCATTTAACTCTCTATGACCACATGGTAAAAGTTCTTAGGACAGGTTTTTGATGTTTAGAGATGAAAGCCACCTAGCATAGAATATGAATGGATATTATTGAAAAGAACTCCTATTAAGACTAAATATATTACCGGGATTCTTTTACAAATATTCAATACTGCAATGCCTACTTCATGTCTTTTAGTTCACTCCTTACTAGCAACTTTTGAATTAATTTAGTCAGCTTTCCATCACTATGACAAGAGAAAAATCAACTTAAAGGGAGGGAAAGCTCATTTTGGCTCATGGTTTCAGTCTATGGCTGCCTGGTGTTGGCCCTCGGCTGGTGCCGTACATCATGGCGGGCAGAGGAATTCTGTTCACATCATGGAGATTAAGAAACAAAAAAGAGAGAGAAAGGTCTGTGGTCCTAATATCCCTTTCAAGGGCACAACCTAATGACCTTACTTGCTTCTATTTCACCACCTCCCTGAAGCACCATAAGCTGGTGATCAAGCCTTTAGCAAATAGGTTCGTGGGGCTCATTTAAGATTTAAACTCTAACAAATTGATACTTTCATATTTGGTCAATTTTAAGACACATGAGTTTTCCATATTTTACCACCTTGGAAATAGAAATGCATTTTGCAGTTGACATCATGTGATAGTGAAGTTGGCAGTGTTTATTCTTTTAGGGGAATACAACGTAATGAAGTCTCACAATCAGAATCAGTGTTAGTTTTGAATTTATGGCATCTCTATTGAGAAGGTGAAAGGAAGCATTTCTTATTTTATGTTAGTTCTGTGGACATAGTAGCTTACATTTTATGATTCAGGAGATACTAGATAACTTCTCATAACTGATTTCCTGACTGTCATTTTCCACCACTAGTAACCCAGTTCTTAAAATTAGTGTTTTTGGAAATGTTTAATTTTAAACACAATTTTATTTGGCAATATGTTGGGCTATTTTAATCTCCAAGTTCAAGTTCATGGTTGTGATTCATAACCACGTAAATCTTCTAGAATTGTATGCAGTAATGTATGTGCACGTGCGCACGCACGCACTAGTGTATATAAAAGATAGTTTCAGTTCTCTGCCTATATTCTCTTGGCATTAATTTTCATACACATCTGATTGTTTACTTGGAAAAGTGCAACTTTATTTTAGGTTTTCTTAATGACTGTGGGTGCACATTTGACTTGCACACAGAGCAAGCAAATAGTGCTCAGGTGATAGTGATCCTAGAAGCAACCATTGACAAATGATGGAAGGGGAATTGGGAGATAAACACATCTATTTATCTGCTCTTGGTTGACATAACTCTAAGGAATATAGTAAACTGTCTCCAGATTTCTTCAGCAGGATTGACGTTTGCTTGCTCAGAATAATATCTGGCTTGATCATGGAACTTTTGTCGGCTTCCTTCTTTTAGCTCTTTCATTTCTACACTCCTCTACCTTTGTTTCCTGGGATCACCAACAAATAAACTACTTGCCCTTGAATCCCAATAGTTTATCCCAAGATTGCATGCATATGTGTGCATGCACATTTTTATGAGAAAATGTTCAGTTTCATCAAATGTGTTGGATTAAGAACGACTATCTTACCATGAATTTGTTTATAAGATCTTTTAAAAATAGCATCTGATTCTGAAAAGCACATGGGGAGGAGAGTTTTGCACAGCAGGGCTTGTTACTTGCTCCTTACTCGTTTCCATGGGAACCTGGAAACAGAAGTGACCTTTGGCCAACCCTTGGGAATTTGTTCCTGAGAAGACTCTTTAATGTTGGTGATTAACAATTTGGTTGTGTACACCTGGAGCTACAGAGCATGCCACATGAGCTTGTCTGGATTCTTGTGCATAAGGATTGATTGTGTCTACTTTGAATTACTGTTGGGCCCTGAGTTTTGGTTGTCATGGCTGGCAGTGTAACAGAATGTGCTTACATGATCAGTCTTTCATAAAAGTCTCTTGTAGGCAAAGCCTCTTTTCATATGTCCTTGCAGTTCACAGCCAGAGAAAAAACACATCCTATACAATGACCCCAGATGGGGCAGTTCTAGGAAACCTTTATTTGGCTCTTAAACTGCTTAGTGCCTCTCTTCCTGATGGTCTTGCTCTAGATTCTCTTGCTCTAATTAACCTTAGTCAGGAGTATAACCTGCTACTGCCTCTTGTGAGTACTTCAGGATAATAAGCCTACTTGAGGTTGGTATTGAGACCTCTGAACCAAGCATCAAGTTAATTTTAGCAAGAATGCAGGGAGCAGAAATTTTCATACCTAGGATACTTCCCAGAAACACATGCAAAAGTGATAGATTCGTAGTTGGGATAGAGGGAATTCATCTGTAAGGCCAGTAATTAATCCTGGGTTATCGGATTCTCTCCAAAGAAGAACCTATAGAAGACTTTCACACACAATTCTACAAATCCTGTTAGGATTTACATTAAGGGGAAATAGCACAGAAAAGTATCTGTTGTTGGTTTCCAATTACAGAAAAGATGAGCAAGCTCCTTTGACATCACCATGGAAGATTTTAGCTGAGTGACAAGGGAAAGTGCACATCAGTGTGCTACCCCTAAGCCTGCATACTTCTGATACTCAGGTCAGAAAGGGTAGACATCCCTGCTGTTCTCATTTGGGGAATGGGGAGTTGCAACAGTTTTAGAGAGGAATTTAAACTGAATGACACAAACTAATAAAAGGATATACCAAGTCAGGACCTGCCTTGTAGCAGAACTGGCAGGCAGGAAAGCCAAATGCCTGAGTTTAAAAATGATGAAGTTTAGAGGGCATCTCTTGGCTGGGGGTGGTGGCACATGCCTGTAATCCCAGCTGCTTGGGAGGCTGAGGCAGGAGAATCACAAATTCAAAGCCAGCCTCAACAATTTAGGAAGATCCTGTCTCAAATTGTATAAAAAAGGGGTGAGGGCTGGGGAAAGTAGCTTAGTGGTAAGGAACCCTTGGTTCAATCCCCAGTACTAGAGTATGTGTGTGTGTGTGTGTGTGTGTGTGTGTGTGTGTGTGTGTGTGTAGGGGGTGTCTTGATTACCTAAGTACTTCAGGGCCCTACTAAAAGACATTCTGCATGTTAAATAAATGAGATAAATTAGACAACACTTATATCCTAATTTATAAGAGCAAGCCTGTTATGCTGGATTTATTTTGAAAGAAACTTTATTTCTCTAGTGCTTATAAACTTGTGAAATTTGGATTCATATTTTATTTTCAAATTAGAGTTTGCCACAAAAACTGTAGGAAATACTTCATCAAAACAACATTTACTTTGTTGAAATCAGTAAAGGTTCATTTTGAAAAAAATCCTTGAAGTTAAGCAGTACAAATGATAACTGTTCATTTTACTACTTCCTGTGTATTAGAACATTCATTTTGGAGGAGTCTAACTCAGCTTGTCAGAATCCATTAACCATACTGACAAAGGTAAATACAAAGAGACTAATGGAAGTGGTAACTTTACCTTAAGAAAAAGCAGATTAGAGCAAGGTGTGGTGTCATGTTAAAGCATATTATAATGCGAAAGCATCCATCTGTCTAAAAAGAGTTTTGCAGGGCTGGATCTCTAGTTTACCTGTATTCGAGGTCATACATAGTTCTACTTACCAGTGGATGGACTAAGAGCAAAATACACATTTGTGTTATGGGTCACAAATTGTTCATTATGTATAGCCACCAGTAAAGTCAGATGCCTTTAATGAGCATTTAATTATATTCGTATAGGTCCTAGCAGTTTATAGGTCCTTAAGACTTTGCATTTATTATTTAAGTAAATTGTCACTAGATGGACATTTTGTTGATTTGTGAACATGAGACTAGACAAGACATTTCAAAGCTTATTGTAAAAAGTATAAATACTACAGAGTTTATAGATAATCATAAATGAATACATACAACATTTATTATGAAGATATCATGTTATAATTAATAATTTTAATCAGATTATAACAGGAAATTCTTCTTGTGAACAGATGCATTCGAGATTAAATATATATAGTATATCTAAGTATCTGTTTGTATGACCCTCCTACCCCACAACAACTCCCAATAGTAAGTTACTTTTTTTAAAAAAGGACTAGTCCTCATTTCTATATATCTAATGTCTAGTACATTGTTTGGATCATATTGGCTAGTCAATAAATGTTTTCTGAAATATGTGCAAAAAGCCATGATCAATGTCTATTTGTTTTATTTGAGTAGTTTGTTTTTAAACAAATTTTTACTTTCTGACAAAAAATAAAATCATTTGAAATTGCAGAAATTAATACAAAAGAAAAACTCCTGGGATTTCACCATCCAATTCAAATTATTAATATTTTGTGCATGTACTCATGTTCCATTTCATATGTATAACGTGAACTTCTCTGTATACCTCTTCATGCCCCTTAGTGAGCTCAACTCCCATTGATAGCACAGAGAGGTTAGGGAGATCTATCAAGGCAGCAAGTGTGAATATCAAGACAATTTTCAAAATCATCTCACCAGGGACTAGGAACTGCAGCCCTCAGTGTCGGCGACTGCTCCTATGCAGCCTCAGTCCCCTAGGAAGAACAGGATATGTAGCACCTATCTTTATACCTGACGTTCTATTTCCTTGCTAAGTCCAAGTTTATGAGAAATATGAGGCACTTAAGACATTCCCAAGGTTGGTAGACTACAACTCTGTATGATTTTTCTTATTCACAACTTATGATTATACTTTTTTCATCTCTTCCTCCGGTGTCCTCGGCGTAAACCACTTCCAACCTCTTTTTCAGACCGTCAACCAAGGTGGGCTGGTTATCAAATACTACTTCTCTCTTGAGAATTGTTGATCTCATTTTCAATGACTTTTCTTACTAGAACATCGTGAACATAAACATTACTATATTTTTGACATAAAAAGAGATTCCTATATAAAGGTAACTGAGGGAGCACTAATTCAATTCAGACTCTGTTGGTGCATTCAGCTAAATGACCTTTCCTCAATTGTACATTGGGATTAGCTCAAACTCATAAGTTGCAATGATACAAATGCGGTGTTCCTATTTTTTTCCTTTTTTAAAATTTTGGTGAGAATACTTAACATGAGATCCTCTCCAATTTTTTCAAAGCACAATATATTGTTAACAATAGTCACTGTGATGGACCTCTAGAACTTGTTCATCTTGCATAACTGAAACTCTGTACTTATTAAAGGACAACTCCCCATTTTCCCCTGCACCAAGTGCCTGATGAATACCATTCTATTTTCTGTTTCTATGAATTGACTAATGATTAGCTATTTCACTTGGCATAATGTTCTCCAAGTCTACCCATGTTGCTGCATATTGCACGATTTCGATGTGTGTGTGTGTGGTCCTGGGGATTGAACCCAGGGTCATTCTACCACTGAGCAACAAGCTCAGCTTCTCCTGTTTCAGCCTCCCAAGTACTGGGATTAAAGGCATGTGCCACTACACTCAGCTGATTTCTTTCTTTTGTAAGGCTGAATGATAAAAATGAAATACATTTTAGCTTAATTAAAGTAAAATGTTAGGGTGGAGCAGTTATTCTTTTTTCCAAATGTTTTCCAGTGGAGAAGTCTCCGCATGTCTAGCCTCCTTCCAAGGACACTGGAGAAGCACAGCTCGTCCTTACCCCTCTTGCTTTCTGGGTAAGGCAGCATGATGAGAGGACAACTCCTGGCCTGTGCTCTCAACCATGTGGAAGGTTAGTCAAGCAGCCCTGCAGTTTCCTAGTGCTCAGCTGAACTTACCCAGGAGTGAAGTAGCATCTGATTAACCCTCATCCTCCAATAACGCTTTTCCATAGTAAATTGGCATTTTGGTATACATCTCTCTGTCTCTCCCGTTTCAGTTTTTAAATTTGTTCTAAGCTCCGGCAGGAAAGAGAGAATTATAATTAAATCCTTTACATCTCAACAAGTTTATTTGTTTGCCATGAACTTTAAAATGATATGCAAGTGGAATCCCAGAACCAAATAAAACCTGCAGAAAGCACATTCTGGAATGAGCTGGAGAGCTGTAGTAAATGAAGAGCAGTCTATTTTAGCAAGCGAGGGCCGTTTGTGGCTTTGACTTTGAAGGGGCACTCCAGCCTCTTGTGGCTTTGTCCACAGGTGAGGGACTACTTTATATAGGCACGGATATTGTAAGTGCAAATGCAAGATGTTCAGTATGGGGTGCTCTGGCAGACGCTGCTTGCTCCATAGTCCTGCCATGGAAGTTTGCTGCTTTAGGCAGCTCCCTAAAAACTATTCTGTGGTTCCTGCCATGGAAGGACGCTGCACTAGACAGCTTCCTGAAGATTATTCCATGGTTCCAGCCACGGAAGGACGCTGCACCAGACAGCTTCCGGAAGATTGTTCCGTGGTTCCAGCCACAGAAGGTAGCTGCACCAGGCAGCTTCCTGATCTCGCACGAAAATGACATGAAGTCTGAGATGATGATTTGGAGAGAATTTAATAATTGGGGGGTTGGGGAGGAGATAGAGATGACAAATTCTCCTGACCTTCTGTAAGCCAGGGCCCTTCTTATATTAAGGGTTCAAACAAAGCAAACAAGAAGATCACAAGTTAAGGCCAGGGAGTGGCAATCACATTTTAAGACTATCGAGTGGCAAGGTGAACGTTTCAGGGAGAATAGGAGGTCATCAAAGTCCACCTTTTGGTCTCATCTGGTCCAAGGAAGCTTGTCCATGTGCAATTTCCACTTAGTATGTGGAATTTCCACTTAACTGTGTACATGGTTAAGCCAGTCCGAAATAGTGACCTCATTGCGTGGGCTAAGATGGCCCCCAACAGTTCAGTTTCTAGCTAATGCAGAATAATGAGTCCTTACCAAACATAAATGTCCAAGACATTCGAAAACGCTGACCTTTTGGACTCGGTAACGTGGGCTAATGTTAATTTAGAAATATGAACTGCTACTGTTTGACCTTCAACTATCCAGTGTGACCTGGCAGGCAAGGTTGAAGCAAGGATTATATAGCTTTAGAACTGGTGTAGGAAAAATATTTATCATTTTATAGTCTATCTCATTCAGTTGGGGAAGCAGGAATTTAAAAGTTGAAAATCTGCTACAGTCTGCTTCAAAGGACACAATAAGAAGAATGAAAAGAAATCTACAAATGGAAGAAAATATTTGCAGATCAAAAATCTAATAAGGGGTTACTGTCTAAAATTAATAAAGAACTCTTACCATTCAAATAAAAAAAAATAAACAACAACCCAATGTAAAAGAGGAAAAATAAATAGATATTTCTCCCCAGAAAATACACAAATGGTCAATCATCATATGAATATATGCTCAATATCACCAATAACTAGTGAAATCCAAATCAAAACCACCGTAAGATATTCCCTTATACAAGTCAAGGAGATCCACTATGATGTATAATTACAATGAAAAGAGTATGCTAAAAAATAAACAAAGGACTTGAATAGACATTTCTCAGAAGAAGATATACAAATGTCCAGGTCTATGAAAAAATATTCATCTTTCTCTCTCTCTCTCTCTCTCTCTCTCCTTAGTGAGGCCCTCTGCAACTTCATGAGACACGGTTTCAAAATAAAGTATAAAAAGTAGGGCCGGGGGCATAGCGCAGAGGTAGAACGCCCCTGTGTTCAACCCCTGTACCGCAAAAAAAAAAAAAAAATTCAACATAACTAATCATCAGGAAAGTCAAGATTAAAATCACAGTAAGATATCACCTCAGACCTTCTTCAACAAGAAGTAAATTCTATCCTTTGATACATGTATAAACACTGAACAAAGATTTTAAATGTTCTTACTACAGAAAAAATGACAGATACATGAGGTAATGGGTATGCTAATTAGATTCATTATATAATTATTCTCACAGTATAAACATATCTCAAAACATTACATTGTGCTGCATAAATATAATAACTATTTGCCAATTAAAATAAAAATTTAAATAAAAAAGAACAAATGTTACCTCAAACAAAGTCTGATGACTGGATGTTCCTCTACTAGACATCTCAAAATTTACAAGAAGGTTAAAACATTTCAACCACCATTTTCTGAGACAGACAGCAGCAAGAATAAGTGGGCTTACCCCCAAGATATGGTAAAAATAACAATACCGATACTGATCTCTTATTGGGGGATTTCTCCCAACTGAGTTTAATTTCACTGGTGATGTACCCCAGATGATGAACAAATATTGATTGAAATCCTAGTGAGGCATGTTAGAGGAAAATTTATTCCGACACATGTTAAAGTGGTAAGGACGAATTTATTCAGGACTACTGTGACAGGTGTCAAGACTTTTCCAATAGAGGAGAGAGATTAAGCTGTACTTGAAATACAGCAATGACAAGTGTGGGAATTTATAGCCAATGAGCAGAAAAAGGCAGTCAGTGGATGGAAAATTAGTAAGAAATGTCAATGGTGGCAAATTCCTTCTTAGCTGACTTCACATAGAAAAAAATCCAAATAATTTAGGTAGATGTTTCCCTACCAAAAAGCAGTATAATTACCCAGCTCTTAAGTGTGATTTCCTTTCCAGAGAGTACAGTAGAGAAATGGGAAAAAGTGGAGAAATCTAACAAATAGTTCCTTAGTTATATTGTCATGGTTATCTTCAAAAGTGATAAATTGTATTGATTTCAAGTATTCTCTGGATATAATTTGATGAATATGGATCTTTACCTCTATCATTTTGCTTCCCAAAACTCAATAACTCCAGTCTTACCATGAGAAAAATAATACAGAAATTCAAGTTGAGGGAAATTCCCCCAAATACCTGACTAGCACTTCTCAAAACTATCAAGTTCACCAAAAACCAGGAAAGTCTGAGAAAATGTTATAGCGCGAAGGAGCCTAGGAAGACAGGATGACTGTGTTGTCCTGGATAGGATTCTGGAACAGAAAAAAGACATTATCTAAATAAAAGTTAATTAAAGTATAGACTTTAATGAACATGAATATACAAATATTAGCTCATAATCTGTGACAAGTATACTATACTAATGTAATCTGTTGATAGTAGAATAGACTGATGTCAGGTATGTGGGAATTCTGCACCATCCTCAACTTGTAAATCTAAAACTATTCTAAAATTTAAAAAGACTATTAAAAAACAAACCCTAAGTACTCATTAGTCTTCTTTTGATGAGGGGCAAATTCTACTTCAAAGGTGCTGAAGTAACTACATCTGTTCTAGAGAGAAAGACAGTATGGATGACAACATCTGAAAAATACCCAATTCCATCAAGAATATTCTATTTCTGAATATTCCAGAATGATAAATTGGAAAATTTTGGTTTTGTGTCACTATTCCATTGGATTTACAATTCACAAGAACAAGATTTAATGGCTTTGAACTTTCTTAGAATTTTAATTTCTTCCCAGGAAGCATACACTTAAATTTAGGGACTCTATGCACTGGCATTTTGATACTACTCTTACTGTCATAATCTCATTGCAGAAATTTTGTGATGAGTGGTATAACCAGGAAATAATTTGGGATGGAAAGTATAATATGGAATAGCTTTGGATTTTGCATAATTAATGTATTTCATTATCCTATTTTAGAGCATTCTGAGTGCAAAACTCCAAACCATCCACAGGAGACCAGGAGGATGCTCTGGAATGGAGTGGTTGGTGCTGGGAAATCTCCCACTTGACGGTGGGAGCTGGACTTCCCAAGACTTCCGATTTCTTTGTGAGAGTGGCAGAGCCACATCCCTATTTCACCACAATGGGTGAATCATCTGATTAAGGGATTTGGAAGAAGAAACTAGACAAGTTTCATTTTATTCTATTTTCCTCCAACACCTCTCCTCTGCTCAGAGAAGTGTTTTGCTTTCTTAGCCTTGTAGTTGGGCCAGCTATGCACCTGGTGAAGGCCAGAGATTTTCCAGTGCTGTCTGAAGCTGGCTGGGCAGGGTCTCTCTTAATCCAGGGGTCATTTAGAAGAAAGACCCAGGTTATAGCATATATAATCAACAGCATGCCAACTAGCTTCTTTGATAATAGTGATTACAATTTGATCTCCATCTGATTGATTCAGCCAGGAAGTCTTTAAACTTGTTTAGTGAATATTTATTCAACATTTCTCTATGTGTTGAAGATACAACATAATAAATATATACAGAATATTCAAGCATCCATGAGACATATATGGTATGGGAAAACAGAAATTTTACATAATTAAAAGTAAATTATATAGTATATTAGATATATGATTAATATAATAAACAGTACAGTGTACTATAAGGAGAAAAATGCTATGGGAAGAAATAAAATAGAGTGGGGCTTATGGGATCTGACCAGTGGTGGTTAGTGTGGATGGTCAGTGCCAGCACTTATTAAAGGTGACATTAGATCCAACATTTAGATATGGCTAGGAAACTGTGGATTTCTGGGGGAAGAGTGTCATGGGCAGAGGTAAAAGCAATCACAAAGGTCTTGAGGCATAAGTGTGTCTGTGATAAATAGGTATATGCATAGACTGTGGTGATACCGATCATATTTTCATAGGTGTATATGCATCTTCAAACTCTTCAAGTTGTATACATTAATGTATATAGCTTTTTGTATGTTGATCATACCTCAAAAATGGTTCAAAAATAAAATTTAAAAATTGTGAAAAACAAATTAAAATAATATAAAAGGAAAAAACAAATCCTAGAAGCTTTCAGAGAGAAAATATTACTTGGAAATGAAAAAAATAATCTACTTAACATCAGGCTTCTAGATAGAGATACTGGAAGCAAGAAGATAATAGAATAATATGTTCATAATGTTGAAAGAAAATAATTTGAAACTATATTTTATAATTGGAATAAACTATCATTTAAACATGATGGGGCAGGACAAATAGGTGGAGTATGGATTTTTAAAACAGTAAAACTACTCTTTTTGATACTGTAATGGTGGGTACATGTCATTACACATTTGTCTAATACCAAAGAATTTGAAAATAAAAGATTGAGCCCAAATATAAACTACAGACTTTGGATGAAAATGGTACGGTGATGTGAGTTCATCGAAAGTAACAAGTGGCCGGGAGTGGTGGTACACGCTTGTAATCACAGTACTTGGGAAGTGGAGACCAGAGGATCCGGGTTCAGCCTCAGCTACTTAGTGAGGCCCTCCGCAACTTTGTGGGACCCGGTTTCAAAATAAACTATAAAAAATAGGGCCAGGGGTGTAGCTCGGAGGCAAAACGCCCCTGGGTTCAATCCCCGGTACCGGAAAAAAAAAAAGTAACAAGTGTACCGCTCTTATGTGGAGTTTTGACAGAAAAAGGCTTGCATATGTAAGGGAGGAGAGTATATGGAAAATCCCTGTACTTCTGCTATTTTGCTATTAATTTAACTACTTTAAAAAACAAAATCTTTTAAAATAAGAAAAAGGAAGAAAAGTGCCTCTGTGTTCAGCAGGTTGTTCACTGAGTTTCTAAACAACAATAAAAATTTAAGTTGGTGGACAAAAAGAGTTCCAGGCAGAACTCCATCAGGTTATGGTTTCTTCATTCTAGATTCTTGCTGCAAGGTAAGCTAGATGGGAACAGGTACTGTGCTGGCCACTCTGGTACCTGGTGCATGTTAGGGAATTGACACATAGTTATAGAATGAAAGAACAGTTAATTTATTAACATACTCTGTCAATCACTCAACAAATATTGACTGACTTTAATCAATCTCTGATATAGGTTTCAAAGCCAGTAATAAAAACTTAAATAAGATAGGTTATCTGTGGGGAAGAATAATTGTATCACTGTGAATATAATTTTCTCCCCCAAGCCTTGTCCCCCCACCAGGCGCTCCCTCTTTACCAATGGAAACTCCATTAATTTGTCAGCAAGTTAGCTGACATTTGAGAGTCTTGCTTAACTCCTTATACTATTGGTGGTATATGCCACTGTCCTAGCTCAGGAGCTCTCCAGCATTTTCAGTCCAACCATCAACAAAGACAAGAGGAGGAATTCCTAACAGATTCTCACTTTAGTCTCTTTTATACATACAATGGTGTCCTAGCCCACTGTAAGAACAGGTGTTGATTCTAGAGTTAAATGGAACCTGAGCAAAGACATGTCACAAATAGTCATCACTTCTTCAAGGCTATTATCAATATGGGGCAGGATACTGGCAAAGAGGAGTATCTTGGGATCCAGCAAAAGGCTGGCCTTGACTCAGGGCCTGTGGGCAGAGCCTGAAGCCATAGGAGGTAACTGGGCATCTGTAGTTTTTGCTGTGGAAGCCAAGCAGCAGTGCATTCTGCTCTAGTCCTATTTGCTGGAAAGAAGTCAGGAATGGATCCACTGTTATAGTTAGATATAGAATATCTCCCGAAGGGTTCATGTATTAATGTTTAGAGATGATTATATTAAGTCATGAGGACTGTAATCTCATCAGTGGATAAATCTATTGTAATGGATTTACTGGGTGGTAACCTAGGCAGGTGGGGTATGGCTGGAGAAGGTGGGCCTCTGGGTGTGTAGCCTTAGGGACTGTTCTTCAGTCTTTGAATCCCCTTGTTTGCTCTCTGGCCTCAGGCCTCCTTGATGAGAGTGGAGCCTTGCTTTATACCCCTCTCTTCTTCCTGCTGCTATTCCCTGAGCTCCACAGACCCAGCCTGACTTAGACTGAATTCTGGAATCTCCAAAAACTGTGAGCAAATAAATCTTCCTTCCTCTAAGTTGTGTGGTGAGTTGTTTTAGATTATGGCAGTAAGAATGTTGATTGAGACATCCACCCACTCATCCAGGGAAACTTACCAAGCAAGACCTACCTTTGGGGCTCCAGGGATATGCAGGATCTGTTTCAGCAAAAGGTGTTCCTGCACTGGAAGGAAGATAAGGTGGATCCAGAAACTGCTTTGCTGCCTAGAGAAGGAGGCCCGGAGTCTGTCCTGCTCTCTGCTGGACACCATGCTGCAGCACAGAGAAGGGCCAAAGTCCATGTCATTCATTCACCAGCTGCTCCTGGGGTTCTCAAGGGTCTCCAGCCTCTTAGATTGTTCTGGGTTCTTTTTTCTTTCTTTTTGAGGCACTGGAGCTTGAACCCAGGGCCTCCCTCACACTAGATAAAGGTTCCACCACTGAGCAACATTTCTGGCCCATCAAGCCAATGAGAGCTGATCCACCAGCTAAGAGTGGCCCAGGGAAGGCTGCAGTGCCTCTTCCTGCAGCCCATGACTCTGCACCAGGACTTTCCTCAAGGACTAGTTGTATCTCCAATGTTGGCCTTTGCCTGCTGTGGGTACTACCTGCCCATGAGCTGCCAAAAATTCAGGCATCCTAGGGAAAAGAGCAGAAGGAGAGTCTGTGGCAGGCTCTGCACTGACTGGAAAACCTTCTGAAACAGGTGCTGCAGCAAATCTTCTAGATTCAGGGGATTTCATGGAAGTAACTATGTCAGGAAGCCAACACCTGGGATCTCTTTCAGGGCCTGTGTTGTCCTAGTGCCTGTTGGGTTTGGCTGAGTGCAGGGGGCTCAGCAGCAATTGTGTAGGGGAAGATGGGGGTTCAAACAGGAGCCACAAGCTTCACATTTGTTCAGTCATGCACCCATATTTTCCAATAATAACATGAAATCCTATCCCAGATGATTTTTAGAGCAGTGAAACTATTCCACATGATACTGTAATGTAAAACATGTGTCATTATACAACCAATATCCATCCAAACCCATAGGATGCACACCAAGAGTAACTCCTAATGTAAATTATGGACTTTGGATGACAATGATATGTTAGTGTAGGCTCAGCCTTTGTAAAACATGGACCACTCTAGTGGGGGATGTTGATTTGAAGGAGGCTGGGGCAAGACAGGGGGAGCTGAGGTCAATGGGAAATCTATGTACTTTTGATCGATTTTTCTGTGAACCTAAAACTTCTTAAAAAATAAAGTCAATGAAAAGTACTTCTAAAAAGAAAAAAGGAAAAAAGAAAGAAAAAAGGGCTTAGCTCCACAAGGCTCTGGGACACTTGAATAACACCCCTCATAATGAGTCCCTGCAGGGTCTCTATACCCACTGCTTTTAAGCTAAAATGCTCTGTTTTAGGAGAAAGAATATGCTTTCAGATCTCAGACACATGGGGCCTCTTTTAATAATCCCTTGCTTCATCTTCTTTCTGCCCTCTGACTCCAGCCTCTATTTCCCACAGAAATCCCAATATCCTCTTCCTTCCTGACAAACCTCATATTCCTCTCCTTTCACTCTATTATCATGATAGTTCATAAAACTCAGCCCAAGTTCATTAGGTTCACAAAAACTATTGGTTTTCCTTGTAGGAAAACAAATAATTTATTTTCTAATGCATCAAAGAAAAGGGAAGTTTAAAAATTAGTTGAGATCATAATTAAAGCTCGATGGCATACATCTTTTCCTTCATTCATATGTTTGATTCCTGAGTTGTTCAAGCTTGATTCTACACATAAATTTTATCATAAATCAAAACACTCATTTCTAATACTTCTCCCGCTGTCCTAATCCAGTTTATTATTATCTTGTACTTGGAAATGTATAGCCTGCAAACTGAGATCTTTGGTTTTTTAACTTTGGTAAACCAGGGTATTTGTTATTACAAATATTCCAGAAGTTAATGGATGATCTGAATTTTGTAAAATCAGAAAGACTCGGTCAGGCAGAGAGTGGCTAAAAAATTTCAAGAAGGAAAAGTATTAGGAAAGACTTCCAGGTAACAAGGCACAATAAGGTAAGAATAGCCAGATAGGACTTCAAGTTCTGTGTAAGTAGTGACCCACCTGAAATTCTTGAAGTGTCTTAGGTGACGAATAAATTTCATCCAAGTGTGAAAAACAGTATTTTGAGGTTTAAATTATCCCAGTTGGCATATTTTTCCACACTGTGGGAGAATGATGAATAGAAAATTCCAATTTAGATAAAATTGTGGTTATTTAGAAATACAAGTTTCCTCAATTAGATTTGGCCCATATTCCTTTGAATTCAAATGCACAGACATTTCTCCTTCCCTTAGTGAATTATTATCCCTAAACAATACAATGAAATTTACATATCTGCAAAGCAAGCCACCTTTGATTCCTCATGTACCAGTTCTGGAGAAGGTGTTATTCCATCTACCTTGGTTTTAGCAGTCTGCTCTTTGTAGTTAAGAGTCACTTCAGAGCAGTAATTTGGTGTCATGGTGATGAAGAGGAAGGGGGTGGGAAGGTTTGGCATTTCTCCACAGAAAATGTCTTCCTAAATAACATAAAATATCAAAAGTGCACAGAGTCTTTGACTGTTGCTGGGGTTCTTGATGCATTTAAAGTTTAAGTGCAAAGAAAGAACTAAGCAGTCCTAGACCTGCCATTCTCAAATGTCAGAGATTTTTCACCCCCACCCCACAGCATGGGGGCAAAAATGTATTTGCACACATTCTTGATTATCCAAGAGATACATTTGGCAACTAATAGGCAGAAGACAGAGATGCTGGTAACATTCTGCAAGATAACAGGGCAGCCCCTCACAACAAACTATTGTTCAACCCATATTAGTGTCCCACTTGATAAGCTCTGTTCTAGACCAACCCATTCACTTTACATAAGTGGGATCTAAGGGCCATATGGATAGTACATGGATCAGATCACAGTCTCACAGCTGAAATGAAGTGGGACCCCCCCTTCCTTGGTTCACATGCATAGCAAGTTATTCTCCTATCAAACCATACAATCAAACTATTGAATCCAAACAGCAGGAAAGCTATGGTTCTTACAGAAATCCTGGGAATCACAGTATTTATCAACATGATCAATAATTTCCTTTTTCTGGGACATTAAGTTTCATTGCTCTTTTACCACAATAAAAAAAAAACAAACAAATACTAAGAATAAGTGGTGTGATTTCAGGAGAAAGAGGTAGTTAGGGACTTTCTTAATTTTTATTTCTCATAGGAAACTAAAAGACTCTGAAAATATGGAGTTTTCTTCTAGAATTTAAATAAAACCCATATGAGCTTTGGAGAATTTGAATCACCCACTCTTTGGCACCTAAAATTTCACTTGGCTTGACAGCAGATGCTATAGTGTGTTTTTAAAAATGCTAGTGGAGATTTTATTAGTCTTCTGCTTAAAACTTACCAATGGCTTCTCATTGCAATGCCAATAAATTCCTGACCTGTTTCTCAGATTCTACTGAATCTGATTCTTCTCACCATATTGACTTTGTCTTCTATCCCTTCCTTTTGTCTCTGCCTCAGGACTTTGAGTTTATTCTTCCCTCTAAAAGAAATACTGTTTTTCCAGAAGTTGTTATGTTTAGTTCTTTCTCATCATTCATTCAGGCCTTAGCAAAAAACATCACCTCTTCAGAAGAAAGGATTATCCTACTTAAAGTCACCCCTATGGTTATTTAGCATAGTCACTTGCTAACTTCTTTCATAACACTAAAAATATCAACAGTTGTTTTTAGGTGTTGCTCACTTATTAACTTTTTCCTCTACTAGAATATAATTTCCAAAAGAGCAGGACTGCTTCTGTCTTGTTCAGAGCTATATCTCATAGTATCTAGAACAGACTATGGCAGTTAATGGGGTTTTTAAATATATGAATAAATGATGTCAGTAATGACAGTGAGAAAGGGGAAGAGATTCAATGTGAGATCTCAGAGTAAGGGAGGATGGAGGCCAGAATAAGTTCTTTTTCCAAGGAACAGAAATGATCGAATGAAGGGTTAACAATAATCTTACGGGGCAGGGATATTAACCTTTCAGGAGGGACATCTGTAAGGAGTCAGTTCTGAAACTTTGGTCTAGCTCAAGCAAAGCTTATATCTGAATAAAAAAACAGTATAAACAATCCCTATTCTTTTAATATTTCCTATAGTTCTGTAACTTTGATTCTGTCAATTTCCATGACTCTATCACATCGATTCTTCCTCTGTAAACTGAGATAGTACACCTATGTATCACATAGCATTGTTGTTAGAATTAAATTGAATGTCAAAAACAAGGGCCCTATTCCAAACCCTTTTGCCCAGAGTTTAATAATTATTAAATTATTAGTTTATTTATTAATGGCTTATTGCTGTTTGCTTCCATTTGGTTACTACCAATAACAAAATAAAGCAGGAGAACAATGACGTATCTGAGGCGGCCAGAGGAGTGGTGTGGCTGTATAAAAACAGCAGCACAGGGAGACATGAGAGGCTGGCACATGCTCCAAGCTGGGCCCAAGTGGAAGATAATGCAGATGGCGGAGATGGAGGCAGCAGGGTGGGGGCAGGCAGGTGAGGCCCTGAGGCCTGAGGCCTGAGGGAGGGAGGACAGAGGCAGAAGCACGATTAGCCTCTCGAGGCTTACTACCTGTAGAGGAGTGAAGGCCAGGCCTAGAGTTGTGTGGCTATAGATAGAAAAAAAAAAAAAGAAGATACTGAATTTGGGAAACATCCCAGAGAAAGCAATAATCAAAAGCTGGAGCTACTACCTATATTTTTGAGGTGTGTGCACATGCACATGCACGTATACACACACACACACACACACACACACACACACACACACTATATTGCAAAGGCTTGCAATACAAAAGTATTCTGTTCTTTCTTGTAATTTCCTGAATTTTCCAATTTATTGATGCACTTGTATCTCCAGATCACACCTGTCATCTCTGTTTCCTTTTCTTCTACCCTTTCCTCTTCCCTTGACTCCGTCCTTTTCTATTTCTAGGCCTTTTTCCTTGACATTTTGAGTGCAGTATGTTCTCGGATGGTTTCCATGGGGAGTTACTAAAGTGAAAACCACATTCCCATTCTAGAAGCACTTCTAACATGAGCTTCGTGGCTTCTTGTGATTAAAATAATTAATCTTCTTTTGCTTCAAAATTGTCATGGGACTGTAAGTGTCTTCCACCAGGTTATAAACAACTCAAAAGTAAAAACATGCCATGTTTGCTTTTCATTCCCAGTGCTGAGTATGATCTGGCACATTGCTCCTGTGTAATAAGTGACTATGTTAATATTAAATGAATAGCATTTTTTTCAAAATACAGTCATGTGTCAGCATTTTTTTTTCAAAATACAGTCATGTGTCAGCTAATGACAGGTCTATGTCTGTTATGAAAAATTCAACATTGGGATATTTCATCATTGTGTGAACATCATAGAATACACTCACACAAACATGAGATTAAATACAGCACAAGAAGAAATGGTGCAATGGAGAGATGTAGTAAGCACCAGATCCAACAGGCTATTGCCTGTTTAACATGGCATAATGTTTTACAGTAAACTTTTTTAATAAATAGGAGTTCATTCTATAATACCAATAAGAACATAGTATAGTAAATATATAAACCATTAACATAGTTATTTTATTATTGTTATATATAGAACATGGTTGTACATGCTATACTTTTAAATGGCTGGGAGTGCAGTGTTTGTTTACATCAGGTAAACCACAAAAATGTGAGTAATGTACTGTGCTACATTACGATATCACTAGAAGATAGAAAATGTTCAGCTCTTAGGAGACTACCATCACACATGTCCTGTCATTGACTGAAATGTCATTATGCATTGTAGGACGGAAGTATCTACTAATGGACCCAACACAATATTCATGAAGAAAAAACAGTGAATGGGATGAAATGGAAGCAAGTTTATTCACTGGAATTCCTCATAAGGAATATCTCAAAAGGTGATTGAGGCAGAAGATGAGAAGCCAGAGTGTACTGATATGGTCCATACTAATCCTGGAAGAGAAATGAGAAGAAATGAAGAGTAGGGATGTGCACTGGTAGAAGTGAGGTTGGAGACAACAATACTGGAGTCTACCGGTACAATATGCCCTTTTCTATGACCTTCTAAATCTCCAGCAAAGTTTCTGAGCTGATCACATGTCCAGGTGGATCTCTTGTAGGCACTGGAGAGAGAACAAATAGGCAGAGTTTCCAATTGATATTGAATTATCAATTTGTTATATGACAAAAAAGAATGAAACAGTACCTAATCTCTTGAGAAATAAAAGATGCAAATGAAAATAATATTTCTTTCCTTCAACTAAAATTTAAAAAATTATTTTTCTTTGACTTCTAGGCATTAGAAAGATGAATATTCTTATACACTAGTAATGGAAATAAATATTGTTATTATTTTGTAAAATAAGGATTGACAAAATATATCCTTCCTTTAATATGTAAAGTTCTCTGTCCAAAAAGTTCTTTTAGAAATTTTCATTTAAAAATCATACACAATGAAATTCTACTCAGCAATAAAGAAGAACAAAATTATGTCATTTCCAGGAAAATGGATGGACCTGGAGAACATTATGTTAAGTGAGATTAGCCAGTCACAGAAAGAGAAAGGTCATATGTTTTCTCTCATATGTAGAAGCTGGGGAATAATTGGGATACCAGAGGGACTCCAGACAATGGAGGAGAAACCTCAATGGAGCCAGGGGGGTGGCCTTGGGAAGGGTAGGAGGGAGAGGGAGAATTAATAAAAGAAATACTTCCACTGACATTATGTACAAATGTAAGAATACCAACGCCAATCTCAATATCTGGTATGGAAAAGGGGGTAGTGGGAAGGGAGCAGGGGGGGGAACTCACTAAGTGCTGTGTGCATATATGTCACTATCACTATGAACTACATTATGATGTATGATTATACTGCACCAATAAATGTATAAATAAAAATCAAAAATGATTTGATGCTAATGTCAGCTAATCTTTAACCTCAGGCTAGAGAAGATTTAAGACATTAATATTATCCATAATATCCTACCCTTCCCTTTCCTCCCTTCCTCTCTTCCTTGCTTCCTTTGTTCCTTTCTGAAATTTCTTTCGGCATGTTGCTTTCTTTTTTGTCAACTCCAAGTATGTAATAAATGAATCTGATGCTTAGAAAAGATAAGAGGTTGGAGGAAACTTTAGGAGATGATGGATACATTTATGACCATGATGGTAGTGATGGTTTGCATGAGTGCATATTTATGTCCAAATTCATCATGTATACATTAGATATGTACAGATTTTTATTTGTCAATTATAGCTCAATAATGTGTTTTAAAATAATTGAAAATTAATAAAAGATGGTCTTTCTATATAAAATGTTGAAAATTGCCAGGTATGGTAGTGTACACCTGTAATTTCAGTACCTGGGAGGCTGAGACAAAAAGATCACAGGTTCAATGACAGCCTCAGCATGTCGTAAGACTCTCATCAACCTAGGGAGATCCTGTTTCAAAATAAAAAATGGAATAGGGCTAGGGGTGTGGCTCAGAGGTAGAATGTCCCTGGGTTCAATCCCCAGTACCACACACAAAAGAAAATGTTGGAAATTGAAATTATCTAACTATTTAACTTTAGAAATATAATTAAATATATGCACTCATAGAATATTACATAGTAATTACAAATGTTTGTAAACAGTTTTAATGGCATAGAAATGTACACAATTTAAAAGTTACCAACCCAGGCATGGTGGCACACACCTGTAATCCTAGTACTTGGGAGTCTGAGACAGGAGGTTTGAGGATAGTCTTAGCAAGTAGTGAGACTTTCATCAACTTAGCAAGACCCTGTTTCATAATAAAAATAAAATAGGGCTGGGGGTGTAGTTTGGAGGTAGAATTCCCCTCGGCTCAATCCTCAGTAACACACACACACACACACACACACACACACACACACACACACACACAAAGAACAAGACAAAATTATGCATAAAGACAAAATTATGCATCGCTTAGCCTTCTTACATGCATATAAAGCATGTACATATTTCTGTATTTTCTAAATTGTATGCAATAAGCAGTAAGAAAAAGAAACTAAAGACATACAACTTTCAGCAGATTCATCCCTGACCTTTCTTGGTTTGCCTGATTATCAAAAGTGATTTGTGTCCCTAGACGCGTGGAGCACAGCTAACACATCTTGGTGTCTAATAACATTCTCCAATGGAAGATACTCTGGCACCTTGGGGAAATGGCTAACTTAAGACTGGAGCAGGGAGTGTTTAAGATGAGCCCAGAACATATAGTAATGCCAAAAAGTGAGGTAGTGCAACACAGGAGTGAACTGAAAGAACTCCCAATAGCCAAAGCTGGAACAATTTGAGTCACAAGGTAAAGTAGCATTGGATTGTATCCCAAAGTATAAAACGAACATCCATGAGTCCGTACTTATATAAAAATTGATAGCATAAATAAGAGAAAAGAAGAGACAAATTTCTCTTGCAGAAAAAATTACACATAATTTATGTAGCTACACAGCTCTCAAGGAGGCAAAACATAAATTCTCACTCTTTAAGAGTAGGTTGTGCATAATGATTTCCTTTGAAAGAGCACAGTAGGGGAAGGGGAAAATGAAGGAATTTGTTAAATGCTCTGTCAATTAGGTGACTATGGTCAGTATCAACAGTTAAAAGTCATAGCAATATAATTTACCCTAGCTGAGATGTGATAAAATCCATACCTTTATGGCCTTTCTCCCCTCCCCCCAATATAACCGCAGTCTATTAAGTAGTAAAACATCAGACAAATTAGAATGGGGGGCATCCTACAAAATACCCAGCTGGAACTCCTCAAAACGATCAAGGTTATTAAAACAAGGCAATTCTAAGGAACCAAGAAGAGCCTAAGTACATGTAATATGTAAATATAATGTGTAAATATAATAAGAGGATGTAATAAGTAAATGCAATATGGTATGTTGGATGGGATCTTGGAACAAAAAAGACATTAGGCAAAAAACTAAGGAAATCTGAATAAACTGGATTTTATGGACTTTGGAACAGAATAATGTATCAATATTGATTCATTACTTGTAAAAAAAAGTGTCATACTAATATAAAACATTAATAAAACTGGTCAGGGTTGCACACACCTGTAGTCTCAGTGACTCAGGAGACTGAGGCAGGAGGATCTCAAGTTTGAAGTCAGCCTGGGGAATTTAGTGAGACCCTGTCTCAAAATAAAAAAACAAAAAGGAATTGGGATGTAGCTCAGTAGTTCAATCTCCAGCACTGCCCCTCCAAAAAAATAATAAGGGTGAAACTGAATGAGGAGTGCCTGTAGGAATTCTAAACTATCTTCTCAATTTTTCTGTAAGTACAAACTATTCTTTAAAAAGCCTAATAAAAATGAGTGGCAGTGTTATGTTAAAGTTCTTTATCCAACCAAACTATCAAGTATGTTGTACCTGAAATGGATTATCTTCTATATATCGCTTTCTGGGAAAAAGAAACTGCTGCACCACACAAAGGGTGGCCAACATGAAGGAGGAAAGGTACAACGCAAGTCACTGCAGATAGCAAAGCAATTCCCAAAGGTGATGGCACAAAAATGTCCTATGACAAGGTGTGCATAGCTGATTGAGAGAGCTGACCATCCAGATGTGTGTCCTCAGTGTCTAGCCCTGCCAGCTCTCATTTGGCAGTTCCTCCTCGTGAATCACAGGTCAACATTCAATCTGGCCACCTACTCACTCTCTAACTTCAAGTTCTACCACTTTGATCTTTGCTTACCCTCTCTGGCCAGCGACTCCCTTCCTCAAGGCCACTGGGCTTGTTCTTCCTTTGACCTGTAAAGAACAGCATCTCATAAAAACAACCTCCTCACATCCCCCAGTTTTCTTTTTCCCCAGACCCTTTGTCACCACCCAACTTACTATGTCTGTGTAGTTACTAATTTTCAAGTTGCCCCCTCCATATAAGCAGTTTCTTCTTTTATTCACTGCTGTATCCTCAGTACTTTGGAAATAATGATTGGCTCAGAAGAGTGACCCAATACGACCTTAGTGAAGAAATGAATTGATTTTAATCATAAAATTGATGGGTTTGAAGTCATGCACATTTGGATATATAAAACCCGTAACTAATAGAAAAATATTTTTATTGCAGGAAATCAGAAAAAAGCAACAAACTAATAATAACTATACCCTCCAAAATGTATTTAAAAATAGCTAAAATTGTCTATTATATAGATAATTTCATATCCTTTAATTAAATCATAGGACAAATAGAAAATGGAAGGGAAATTTAAAGACACTTAGGATTAAATACCTCTAAAACACTACATATCAACTGAGTGAGATGTGGTTAAAGTCATATGGGAAGGAAATATCTTTAAATGCTTATTTTATACCAACTGCTATGTGCATGTATGTCACTATCACTATGAACTACATTATGATGTGAGACTATAATGCACCAATAAAGGTATATTAAAAGTTAAACCACAAAAATGTTCATATAGATTACATACTTAGAGAATATCTAACAATACAGAAACATAATATAAATTAATAAAAATTACATTAACAATTAATTCAAAGAAAATACCAACATATAAATTGTGGTTGTCTATGGATTGTAGGATTACCAACAAATTGTCAGTCTATTTTCCTTTAATCCATGAACATTCATGAGGATTTTCAGATAAATTCTTAAAATAATAAAAGTGAAATAATTAAAAATAAAACATAAAAAGAGGCTTATTTTAGTGAAGGAGAAATATTGATGAGTAAAACATAAGCATCTAATGAAAGAAATCAGAAAAGTGGGATATAAAAAAATAAAAGCAGTACATGAATGTCAATAAAAATAAAGTAGAAAAAAGTAAGAAAGAAGGCATCAACAAATCCCAAATTTGATGCTTGAGAAGACTTTAGACAAAACTCTGGAAAGATTATCCATGAAAAAAAGAAAACTGACGGGGAACCCACACACACACAAACATATAAACACACAAATGTGTGCACACACAAACACACATATTCCCATGCTACTAGGAATGGAAAAGAAGGTCGTATATTTACTGATATGCTAAAGACTTGGAAATGTTACAGATGCAATACATGATATTTTTGCAATAAAAATGAAAAATTTCTGGTAAAGTGTAATTTACCAAACTTGCTCTAGAAGAATTAGAGCAGAATAGTCTTATAATTACTGAAGAGAATAAAGAGTAGAATAAAATCTACATATATACACAAACTCATAGTTGGTGGGTGAGTGGGTAAGAGAATTTAAGACTATGTGGCTTTATAAGCAAGTTTTACACAACTTCTAATATGCAGATAGATAATTCTAGTTTTATACAAATTATTCCCAGGAAGAAGGAAAGAAAGAGAAAAGAAAGAGATATTCAGTAAATCTTTGACACCAATATTTGACAAGGATACTATATGAAATGAAAAGCTCATTCTGACTTATAACATACATGTACAATTTAAAAAAATCTTAACAAAACATGCTAATTCCTATCCATGAAGGCCTTCCACATATGAAACCTGCTTTGTCCAGCCTTGTCTGTGATTTAGTGACTACCTCTGCTCAACTCTGAGAGTCACTATACATGGGTATCCTAGCATTTTCCTATAAACTATGCCTTTAACCTATATTCAGTGATGAAGATAACATTTTGATCACCATCTTTATACTTGAGTTATCAAAAAAAATCTCAGACTTTCTGTGACTGGCTAATCTCACTTAACATAATGTTCTCCGGGTCCATTCATTTTCCTGCAAAAGACACAATTTTGTTCTTTATTGCTGAGTAGAAGTCCATTGCATGTATATCCTATAATTTTGTAATCCATTCATCTGTTGATGGACACCTAGGTTGGTTCCATAATTTGGCTACTGTGAATACTAATGTCAATCTCAATATCCTGTATGGGGAACGGGGGTAGTGGGGAGGGAGCCCGGGGAAAGCCCACCAAGTGCTATGTGTATGTATGTCACTATCACTATGAACTACATTATGATGTGGGACTATAATGAACCAATAAAAGTATAAAAAAACTCAGACTTCATCAGGGAAAGGAAGGAGAGTGCAATTTATTGAGCTGCCATTTTGATGTTTAATTTATGTACATAACTCACCTGAAAATGTTATAACTGTTAATTCATTTAATTTTCACAATGTCTCCATGACATATCCATTATTTGTATCTGTATAATCTGAGGCACCTCAGAAGCTAAGTGAGCTTCTTAAGATCATACCATTAGTAAGGATGGAGTAAGGATTTCAATTCTGCCTAAATGAATTCATTCGCTTTACAAATCAGTGGCAACAGGAAGGCAGATTAACTAAGTGGGGCTCCATTGTGTGAAAAACATTTCTCATGTCATATAATAATGGCAAAATCAATTCCAAATAGGTCAAAGAATATCATATAAGAAATAAAACTCTATTTTTGGAAAATAAACATGATAGTATGTATTTATGATAAGATAAAGGTTTTCATTCACTTAAAAATTATAAAATAAAAATTAATAAATTTTACTAGATTAAATTAAAATCCTCTGTATGACAAAAGAAATCAGAAATAATGATAATAAGCTGGGCGTGGTGGCGCACGCTTGTAATCCCAGTACTTTGGGAGGCGGAGACCGGAGGATCCGGGTTTGCGGCCAGCCTCAGCTCTCTCTCTCTCTCTCTCTCTCTCTCTCTCTCTCTACTTAGTGAGGCCCTCCGCAACTTCGTGAGACCCGGTTTCAAAATCAAGTATAAAAAATAGGGCCAGGGGTGTAGCGCGGAGGTAGAACGCCCCTGGGTTCAATCCCCAGTACCGCAAAAAAAAAAATACAGCAATACAGTAGGAAATTCAGTTGAGGAAATCAAAATAGACAGTAAGCATAAATACATTAAATATTTAGTGTCATTACTAAATAGTCAAATGCAAATAAAAAAATAGTAAGAATCCCAATCACATCCATCTGCTTGTCGAAGTTAATGAGAATTATTACATCAACATCAGGTTTTGATGAAAATGTAGCAGGTACTCCTATTACTAATTGCATGTAAAATTTTCAAACCACTTTGCTTAGCAATTTGCTTAAGGTGGGCACATCCCATAACCCAGCACTTCACTCTAATTGTCTACCTTGGAGACAATGCCACACATGTTCACGGAGACTTGGAGAACAATGTTTTCTGCAGCATTGTTTATGATAGCACAAAGAACAAGAAATGAAAAACAAAAATAAATACTTCTTAGAAAAAACTAAATGTAGTTGATTAGTACAATGTAATATTTGACAGCAGTTAAAATGAACAGATTATATCTATATTTGTCAACATAAAGAATTTTTCAAATAAAGTTGAGTAAGCTACTAAAAGTTTTTAAAATACACAAAAAGAATCCACGTCTGTAAAATATAAGCACACATAAATGAAGGTAAATTTAACATGTCACTAATGAACCTGTAGTTTGGGGCAGTTTCATTTGCATAGACTCTTTCCAGGCAGGATGTGTTAATATGAGCAATAACTCAAAGTTCACCATGAAATCCTTAACTTCAGGATGTTGAAGGGCAGGGCATACAGGGAGAAACTACAGAGGATACACATGCTTGGTTAGTGCAATATTTGCATTCAGCAAAGGAGGAAGTGAGATATTGGCATAATAGGCATGAACTACCTTTTCCAGTTTCTACCTCAGCAACTTTTGTTGACCTACAGCAGTGCTAGAGTTTCTTCCTCCTGAATTCCTTGTGTATATTAGTCATAAAACTATATCAACATTATACCAGGTAATCCCATGTATGAAGTAATAAGGTGGAGACATTCAGCTATGAATAATTAAAGACAAATTAGTTCATCCATACTAGATGGAAAACAATTTTTCCTAACTGCACTATGTAAATTAATGTTAAGAAATGTTATGGAAAGAGGTTATCTGAGACTATGTGGTCACAAATGTAGAGAAACATTTTTTTTTAAATAGAGGTAGGCCAGGAAACTCACTTTAAAACATAATGTTTCCTTCAAGGATTTTGTGACTCTTGTGAATCATCTTTTAATGTTTTGAAGTGTGATTTTTTTCTCATTCTAAACAAATATCCACTTTTGCATCTAATTTTGTTTTTGTAATTATGTATTTATTCCTTAATAAAGGGTCCCCAGTGTACACACAAAGTGTATTTTTACTGTTCTTAGATACATGATATGACAAACACAGAAAATACATACAACAACTTTAAAATTTGGTTACTGGTAGGGAGGAAAGGAAACAGAAGGGGTAGGGACTTAGCTGAATCTGTAACATTTATTTCCTATTTTTAAAGAAAGATTTGATGCACATATGGCAAAATGTTAACATCTGTTTAATCTCAGTGATGGGTACATAAGTGCCCATATTATTTTTGTACTTTTCTACATATTTGAAATTATATGAAATTTTATATAATTAATTTTTTAAAAGTTGATGCTATTAATAGGAAGTATGAAAATTTATTCATGTGCAAATTTTTAAGTTACTACTTATAATCAAGTGGTCACATATTTGATATTCCAAGTAATCTTCTTTTGGGTCATTTATCACAAAGCAAAAATGAATTTTTTACATGCATAAAATATTCAATATTTTAATGTTTATAATTTTAAACATCTAACATCAACCAGGCAATGTGCTCTAAAAGCATTGCATATTTTTATATTTATTTTGCTTCTAAGGGACCTATTCTTATATTTATATTATTGATGTTTTGAAAAGATAATCTTCAGAATGTGATAGTTGAATTTAGGATGTCATGGGCTGCACAGTGCATCAGTCAATCAAATATTTACTGAGCTCCTATTACGTTTTAATGCCAGTCCTAGGTACAGAGAGCTGGCCCCGATTTTACAGAGCTTATGTGAATAAGAAAAGAGAAACGACAACAGGATATAAGTAAATACTGATTTTACATTGTAATAAATATTCCGGAAGGATGGAGGATCTGTTGTTGGATTAAGGTAATCCAGGAGGTAGAGAGACTCTGTCAGCATGATTATATCCATCAGGATTCAATTGCAGATAACAGAAATAAACCTAGGTATTATAAACAAAACAGTATTCAATGAAGAGAATTAGATGCTTACAAAATCACCAAAAGGCCAGGAAGCTAGGACTCTAGAAATGAGGATCCCAGCAACAGTACAAAACTCTCCCACCAGGAGAGGTGCTGCCCTGACTACAGCAAAGAAGTTGAGGAGGAGGGGTCACATGTCCAGGTGCTAGTAGCTGTCTCAATGCACAAGCTTAGTTTCCACCCCAGGAATCAGGGAGTCCGGATTTAACCATAGCATCCAGCCTCTCTATTCATGAACCTGATGTCTGCTCCTGGGAATGTCTGCCAAATTAGCTGCTGAAACTCCCACAACCTTCCTCATCATGTGTTCTAGCAGTCACTACAGCAGTTGTAAAAGCATGGCTCCACTTCCTTCCAAGTTCCAATCTAACTGCACAAACTCTATCTCATCTTTAGAACTTACACTGGGTCTCGGAAATGTAGATCAAAGCTTCTCAGTCTCTGCAGTAGTAGAAGAAGTAGAAGTCTCTTCAAAGAGAACCTCAAGCACTTCATTTTGTCCCATGGAAACACCACAGAGATTCTGCCATTTTCTAGTTGTGCCAGTCCAGAAGTCAGGAACCAGATAATGAGGGATGATCGTGGGAATGTTTAGGAAGAAGCCCGTTATCCCTTCCAGACTAAAATATCTGCAATAAGACCAGGTGGCTGCAGAACAGAGAGCAGCAGCTGGTCAGTATTGGTTAATAGCCAGGCAAATGCAGAGTATCTCAGAAATAAAGACACAGATTTGTTTCCATGCTCATTAGGAAATTCCATTTGAAGGTCTAGCAGCTGCCCATGGTGATAAGAAACCTCAAAATTGTTTTCTTTTAAAATCTATAAGCTGAGTTTATATAATCAACCTAGAAGATTTTCATTTGTTTGGTTTGGGCACTGAATTTTAATTGTCCAGAGGTCTTATTTTCTGGCTCATTTCCTTTGTCATTTCACTTTCATTTTTATCTCCCTGCAACATTCCCGAGTGCAGGAGAACATTACTCTATACTTGTCATTAAATAATGTCGGCTACTTCAAATCACCTCATGCAAAAGCAAGCTAAATGAAAATCTACCCCCCCCTTCAAATTTCTGCATAGAAGGACAGGGAGGAGAGAATATAGGCAATGTTCATTTCTGAAAGCAATAATAGGGTCAAGGAATTCTTCTTCCATGGTGAATATTAATAAGCAATAGTGTATTCCTGGATCCATGAGACCAGTGATAGCATGGACCGACTCATCATCCAGTCCTATAAAGTAGTGAGGATAGAACTCTGTGCTGCAGTTATTGCAGCATCGCCTGGATCCTTCCCTCTTCCCTGTATCTATACTCCTGGCCACATAACTTTGTAGTGTCACTCTGTTCTGACTGTAGTATTGCCATCTGGCTTACTACAGATAGTAAGTTTTGGATAGAATGAAGTCATCAAATATGACCAAAGTGAAATTTGAAAGATTTTTTTTCCTGTTGGGCTTGCCTCTCTTCCATTGTTATGGGAACATGCCAGGGCAAGAGTGCTAGAGGACAAAAGATAATATATTGTGCAATGCTAACTCACTGAAGTCATCCCTGCCAGGACCACCATAGATCAGCTAACAGACAGACAACTCCAATCTACTTATGTCTATGAGCTCAGACAAGAACTGCAGACTGTCTAGGTGACCTGTAGACATGTGAATGAGTTCAGCCCAAATTATCTAACGCTTGCAGTCACACCAGCTAAAAAATGTCTCTTCTCGTATGTCAGCAAGTTTTCTGTTGTGTACATTCATATAGCAATAGATAACCAATACAGCAACTAAGGAGTATCACTTGATGGTGAATTGATGCTGATATGTGAACATACAACATATCTAAGTTGCATTTATACTCCTTAAACTGACTTCACCATACCAAGAAATCAAATACAAATTGATCCAATAGTGTGATTTGAGCCAACACCTTTGAGAAATGGTACAAATCATTTGGTAGTTGAAATGTTTCTTTTCTTGTACTGTATTTCGAAACTATTCTATCATTGAACTAGTCATTGCCACACTTTCTAAAGTTCTGTCTGAAAAGAACACCTCTACTTGTAACTAATTTTTTACACATGATTTGAATTCCTATTATCTTTTTAGGCAACCATATATTTGCCATCATTCTTCCAAAATGGGGGTAATACATTTTAATGTGGGGGAACCCCAAGATGTTTGCAATACTGAGTTTTGAAGAGATGAAATGAAATCTAGGCAGGTTGATTGGGTAGAGCTTATTTCCAGGCTTCTTCCACCTCATTTCTGTGCCAACCTTCTTATACGCTCAGCAAGGAACTCCAAGGAGTACAATTAAGTAGTATTCAGACAAAGCAGACTTCTCATTCTCTGTCAGTCTCCTTTTTTGGGACCACCATCAAAACTTAATAGTCGCCGGGCGTGGTGGCGCACGCTTGTAATCCCAGTACTTTGGGAGGCGGAGACCGGAGGATCTGGGTTCGTGGCCAGCCTCAGCTCGCTCTCTCTCTCTCTCTCTCTCTCTCTCCCTCTCCTTGTCTCTCTCTCTCTCTCTTTACTTAGTGAGGCCCTCTGCAACTTCGTGAGACCCGGTTTCAAAGTAAAGTATAAAAGAATAGGGCTGGGGGTGTAGCGCGGAGGTAGAATGCCCCTGGGTTCAATCCCTGGTACCACAAAAAAAAAAACTTAATAGTCTTGTGTCTTCAAAGCTATTCTCTGAGCTTTAAAGTTTGCATTAGGAGTTTTTCATAAGTAAATGTTGAAGTATTATGAAGCATTTCACAATACTAAATTGCTTCACTTAAAATAAATTGAAAACATCTATAGAAAAACATAATTTTCATTAACATAATAGCTTAAAAATTCATAGTGAATAGATAATATAAAAATTATAAAATAAAGTCAAATATGGCATGCATAGAATGACAACCCTTTGAGACATGCTTAATAATTCTAAGTGGACAAGAAATTTGACTTTAAGCATTCTAGTTGCAAAAGCAAAAGAGAAATGTCTTTAGTAAGAGTAGTAAGGTCTGGCCCACAAAACAAAAATATACTAGTTAATTAGGATAAGAAAACTTTCTGAAAATGATCTGAGAAAAAAATCTTCCATGTATCTTTATTTAAGTAGGTCCTACAAGTATACTTTTATAGTAAGTGGAGATTATAGTAAGATTTTTTTTTCGCATGAATGCCAAAGTAAAAGCAATAATATGAAGGGTGGAAAATGTAGTCAAATGGTGCAGCTTTCTGTCATACTGATCCGAAAACGAACGTGGGACTTCCTAGAGGGATGAATGAACTGCTTGTCCTTCAGAGAATCCTTTATAAATAGAAGTTCTTACAACCTAGCTTTTGTTACACATGGCTCATAAACATTTTGAAGCTGTACTCTCAGATGTTGAAGAAATTTCAACTGATAAGAAATTCATCTTGCTGAAAATGTAGCACTGTCTCATTAATTGTTAACAAATTTTTGGCAATAATATCCCAGTATGAGGTATGTCTCAAACACTTTGAAATGCTTCTTGAAGAGAAGAAAATCTATTGCCATATATACATAGTGTTCAAAGTTAAGTTAAAATTTTGTTTCTACGTCCATGTTAATCGGGGTTAGTGAGTCTAGACTCTAGGGTTTCTTAGAGAACTATTCGCTACTTGACTTTCATACTTAGTGAGGTTTGTCTTTAATTAAAGGTAACAAATTCCTTTAGGGTATAACTTTCTTAATTGGCTGTTTATTTTTAGGTTTTCCTTATAGTAAAAATTTCCTTAAGGGAAAACATCTGAAAGGCATATGGAAGATGGTGAGCTAGTATTTTACTGAGCATGTGAAACAGTGGGTCTATCTAGACTTATACTTGACAGCATAATATAGCTCCTATTGACCTCAGAATACCTAAGTCAGAAAAGTATTTACTACACTAAGTCAATGCATGTAGTGAGATGATTATATTGGAAAAAAAGATATTTTAGACAATAAATTATTTCATATTGACATATTAATAGTTCCATATAGCATATACTTAATGCTTAATAGTTCCATATAGCATATACTTTAGCATGTAATATGTGTATTCAATTACTTATGTTCTCAACATTGTATTTTGTTTCAGGTTAGATAGTGAGTTTTTAAATATTTATAAGCCCAACTCATGTATTACTCATAGACATTTCTTCAAAAACTCAAGTGGAGTTTATCCCAGAAATGAAGGGTTGGCTTAGCATGATAAAAAATTAATCAATGCAATTCACTATATGCAAAGATTTTAAAAATATAATCACTTCAGAGATATAAAACAAACATTTGACAAAACATACTATCCATTCTTAATAAAAATTTCAAGCAGAAATAGAAGGGAATTTCCTAAACTGATAAAGAGCATCTAAGAAAATAACATGCTTAGGGCAAAATAATTAATACTTTTCTTCTTAGATCAGGAAGAAGATGAAGACTTTTTCTATCACTATTTCTATTAAATATTATAATAGAGGTCCTAGCCAGTATAAAAAGATAGGAAAAATAATTGAAAGACATAGATTGTAAAGGAAGAAAAAAAACCTCTTTATTCATAGATAACATAAACATCTATGTAGAAATATTAAGTAATCTACACAAACTACTAAGACTAATAATAATTAAATTTAGTGGGGTTCCTAGATACAAGATGAATATAATTGCTACAAACACATAAAATATATAACTGAATATAATAATATATACACATATACACACACAAACATGCCCAAGAAAAATTGGATAAAGGAGATGGACAAAGTAATGCTTACTTTATCTACTATCAGAATATACTTTAAAGCCATCATATTCAAATCAATGTCATTGACATAGGATTATAGTTAGATATAAAATGTCCCCTAAAGAGCTCATTTATTAATGTTTGGAGCTGACGCAATTGAGTCAAAGGGTTGTAATCCCAACAGTAGATAAATCCTTTGTAATGGATTGTAATGGATTTATCTGGGTGGTGACCCAGGTCAGTAGGTTGTGTCTGGAGCTGGGTCCCTGGGGATATGGCCTTGGGGATTATATAAAAGGTACCTCCTCCCCCTGCTCATTATCTTGCTTTCAGACTATATGATGTGAGGAGCACAGCCCATGTGCTCTGTAGCCATACAAGACTATTGAGCAAAAACAAGTTGAAATATGTTTTATAAAAATGCACAAGATTTCACTCGGTTTGAAAAAATGTAAAACATCTCATTTATAATTTTTAAATAATGTTTGCATGTTAGAAATAAAATTTTACATATGTTTAGCAAATAAAATTTAGTATTAAATTAATTTTACCATTTACTTTTTTAAAATATGATAGATAAGAAATTTAAAATTCCACATTTGGCATATATTTGTGGTTTGTATTGTATTTCAGATATTTTTGTTCTCAGGAAGTTAAAGCAATAAGAAAATGTATGAGGAAATCTAAAATCCCAATACTATAGTCTGGAAACAGTTTTTTAAAAAAAACAAAGAACAGTGGAAACTATAAAAGAAAACAGAAAAAATTTATTATATTTAGAAAATGTTATTTAGAAAAAATTAAATTAAATGACAGAAGATGCTATAAGCATTATTGAAAAATAATATAGATTGTGGGCTGTTGGTCTCATAAAAGTTGAGAGTAGATGCTAGGAAGAGTAGAGGGAGGAAAGGGATGAGAAGATGTTGATCAATAGGCACTAAGTTATAGTTAGATGGGAGCAAAAAGTTCTGGTGTGCTGTTGCACAGTAGCATGACTGTACATAACGATCATATACTGTCTATGTCAGAAAGCTAGAAAAAAGGATTTTGAAACTTTTAACCATAAAGAAATAAATGCTTGAGGTGTGAGGCGATAAATATGTTTAACCTAGTCTAAATTTTTTGCAATATATATATATGTATCAAAACATAATACCACATGAATGTGCATAATTTTTATGTCTTTATATTGTACTGGTTAAAAATAAATTTTAATCAAATCAAAACAAAAGAGTTCCCAGTTTGGAATTGGTGAGTTTGAAGACACATGTTTGGTTTGTGGGAAATACAAGGGTATAACCCATATCTCCTCCCAAAACAAGGTTTTGGTCTATAGCATTTTTTTTTTGGTGTGTGTGTGTGTGTGTGTGTGTGTGTGTGTGTGTGTGTTACTAGGGATTGAACCCAGGTGTGTTCTACCTCCAAGCTACACCCCCATTCCTTTTATTTTTTTATTTTGAAACAGGATCTCACTAAGTTTCTGAGGGTCTTGCTAAATTGCTGAGACTGTTCTCAAACCTGTGATCCTTCTGTCTCAGTCTCCCAAGTACTGAGATTACAGGCATGTGCCATCATGGCCTTTTAAAAAATTTTTATGTATGTATTTTGTTCAGTGCTTAGTAAAATGCTAAACTTCAGAGGAAGCTTGCAAGAGATGCTTGTCAAATAATCAATAGACTTGGCCACTGGAATAGAATTTGGAATAGCAACACAGCACTTTATTAAAAAAATGTGTGGTGTCCTGAAACAGTTAATGTGGCTTTTTAAATCATACTTTATGCCTTCAGAGTAAATTTATGCACTGCAGAATCTTGTGTAAATTTCATTTTACAAACCGTGCTTGAGGAATACTGAAATTGGTGCTATTCACACAGACAATATTAGCAAATGTATTTTCCTATGCTAAATATATCCTTGTCATTTTTACTATCTGCTAGTGTGCTTAATCTTATTATTGACATGAAAGATTTATTTAAATATTTCCCTATGGCCTTCAGATCTGCTGAGGCCACAGTACATATTTATCTTGTTTTTCATTAATTTATTCTCTATTTTGCCATTATATTGGCAGCTCTATTACTATAGATTTTGGTAATCATCCCAAGATGTCAGTTAGGCTTAGCTTTAAAAAGAGAAAATACGGAATTGACAGAGTCGAGAGATCTCCCTGAAGTTTCTTTTGTTTGTGTTTGTCTATTTCATTGATAAAAAGCCTTTAATTTATCCAGAATGCCCAGTGCAGCTATGATCTTTCCCTGCAAAAGCTATTACCCTAACAACTATATCCCGAAGATGAATTCCAAAAGGTTTTTTGTTTATGCAACTCGATTGATTTCTTAACTTTAGTAAATAAATGTTTCTTCATCCAAAGTTTTACAAGCAAATTGTTAATATTCACAAAAATTGCAACATTTTAATCGACCTTTATTAGTCAATTGATGGCACATTTGACATGAACTTTAGAGGCAGCCACATTTCTATGTCTTTAAATGAAACAGAGCTACTTTCTCTAGTGTTATGCTGAAATCATTGGTAAGCCCAATATTCTTTTCTCACTATTTGGGAATAAGAAAATTCACTTACTATTAGATAAATTGTTTCTTATAGGGATAGAATTTGGAAATGCATGAAGAAATTGTATTTATTCATTCTGAAAGTCATAACTCAAAGTTAATTTTAAGAATATTAAATATAAGAATATAAGTGTAAATGCTATATATGATTTTTAGAAAACGCATATTTCCATTAATCTGATAGCATTTGGTGCAATTCTAGAGACATTTTAAGGCTCTCATTCTTCAGTGAATCTGTTACTGAGAATTGTAATTCTTCGAGTACATCATTCTATCCTTATATGTCCTTCAGCATTTCTGCTTGTATATTTGCTTCCTTACAGATGTTTATATTTCAAAGTTCTCATACCAACACTATTTCAATATAACTCCCTTTCATGAAGTATTCAAAGAGCTATATAAATATTTTAATACATTTTTTTATCTCAAATTGCTATATACTCTACTAGAATGAATAATCTGGTTAAAACAATGTGAGCCATACCCAAGTGTATCTACTTTAAGTCAAAATAAAATTTGGATGTTTACAGAGGGAGCGGGGTGGGACCTGGAGGAGGACTTAAAAAGTAGTGTGTACATGTATGCCTCTATCACCCTGAACTTCATCAAAAAGTATGGTTACAGTGCACCAATAAAAAATAAAAAATAAAAAAGATATGTTGGTACTTAAGGGCTCAAAATATATGGGCAGGTCTCTTTATATATCCCTTGGTTGGTGGTTGTCAATTTCAAGATTATTTCTCCTTTTTGTTGGCAAACATGAATCCTGGGAGCATGAGGCATGAGAGTTACAGTTTCCAGAGAAAAGTTCTATTTTTCTCAGGAAAAAATGTCCCAGGGATGATTCTTATTGGCTGAACTAGGGTCACAGACTCCTTCTTGAGTCAGTAACTGTGGCCTGGGTCTGAACTGTTATAGTGGATTGGGCTTGGGCTATATGCTCTGCACTGAAACAGGAAGGGGAAATCGGCCTCACTGAGGGCACACTAATGCATGGAGGAACAGGTGTGGCTTCTCAAAATAAAGTTATATAGAGTATACAAACTCACTAACACACATAGCTTTATATGCCACAAATAACACCTGCAAAACTGGATATGCATTTGTTTTGGGAGACATAAAAAAGACAATGTGCTATCTTTAAGACACGCAGTAAGCCCATTGGCATACCTAACAAGGAGCAAGTCCATTATTGGAAATCTGACCTTCTTACCAGATTCTCTGAATTTTGCCAAAATACCTCATTTTTAGAGCTAACTGGGATGGAAGAATATAGAAGAAAACAGTCATGTGAACTTTGTAGCCTAGAGAGTTGTTTGCCTAGTTCTTTAGGTTATGGCTATACTCAGGTCTTGAAGGCTTGAGTTGGGAAGTGAAGACACATATAATTGCAGATTAATTAAGCATGGATATTTAAGTTTCAAGTAATGATTCTTTTGCACCAACTGAAAGTCACTCAGTATCATAATGAATTCAATATACCCTTTTACTCTAAATGCCTTAGCCAGTACATGGATATTACATGATATTCTCAATCAATACAATTGACCAAAGAACACACCCTACATCCAGGGAATCACACAAAAAACGATGCCCATTCATTCAACAATTGCATATTGAGTGACTACTATGTATCTGGTACTAGGGATAAATTAGCCAATAAATCAAACTAAAATACTTGCTCTTATACAGCTTACATTCTATTGGACCAAGATATATTGATCTCATTGTTAAGTTTCCTTCTCATTTTCTAAGTGGGAATTTGTCCTATTTTTTTCTCTACCTTTATACACTGGGCATCGTTCTGGGCTCATTAAAGTTAGTTCTTAGTACTGATTAAAGTACTGTTTGAGGTACAAACATGGCAAAATGCTGACTAATTTGAGGAGGACATGTCTTCAGATTACTCAGAAGATGTGAAGTTAGAGAAGAGTAACCCTGTTACATGCACCCGCCCCTACTCTGCTTGTCAGCGTTAGTGTAGATTTGTAAGTAATAACTGTGCAAAAATCATTATTTGCTGTACTTGTGTTTAATTTTTCCCATGGGGGGCTTTTTTGGTTATATGTGGAATATTTAAATTTCATTAAAAGGTGGGTAACCTGTACCATGACTTGGTTAGATGTCTGTCAATAGATGAGTGGATAAAGAAATTGTGGTATATACAAAGAATGGAATTTTACTCAGCCACAAAGAACAAAATTATCCCAGTTTCTGGAAAATAGATGGAACTGGAGAATATCATGCTAAGTGAGATCAGTCAGACTCAGAAAATCAAGGGCTGTTTGTTCCCTCTCATATGTGGAAGGTAGAGGGAGAAAAAAGGAAAATTAGGAGAGATAGCAGTAAAATAGTGGAAGGGGATCAAAGGAGGGAGGAGTGGAGGGAAAGGGGAAGTACAGAAAAAAAAAGAACAGACCAACTAATGTTATGGGCATATATATATATATATATATATATATATATATGTATCACTATGAATCTCACAATCATGTAAAATTACAGTGCACCAATAAAGTACTTAAAAATAACAATCTGTAATACACTAACTTTTCATGATAAAGGATGTGAACTTTTGATAATCTATGTACAGGAAGAAAACAAAGAGGGGATGTGTATTGGCTGTTGGTTGAGAGTATGTTATGCAGCCAAGCAGATGAGGCAGTGGGCATCACAGGATCTCCTCTTTCAGGAAATTGCGTTCCCCTACCTCATCAATGTGGTTCTTTCAAGGCTGCAAAATTCTTATGTGATCCCATATCATTAAATGGCTTCACACATTGTCCTTATAGTCTTATAGTTTGTTTTCTATCAATTTTACCTCTAGTTAACTTTTGGTTCTTCCTTCTTAGTTGGAAAGCCAATTTGCAAATTTGCAAATCCTCTCTCTCTCTCTCTCTCTCTCTCTCTCACTTTCTCTCTTTGTGATACTGGAGATTAGACCTAAAGGCATTCTACCTTTGATCTACACTCCCAGCCCAATTTTTTATGTCTTATTTGGAAACAGGGTCTCTCTAGGTGGATAAGTGTCACTACTTACTGAGGTTGTCCTTGAACCTATAATCCTCGTGCCTCAGCCTCCCAAGTACTGGGATTTCAGGTGTGTGCCACCACACTGTGCTACAAATTTCTTATAATTGCCTTTCAAATAAATTTAAATGCACTTTGCAGTGGTGTGAACAGTTCTTTTAATTAGAATGCCTGACAAATAGTGAGTGGATCTTGTGACAGCAGTTTTGACAGTTTAAGCCTTTTATTTTTTTCTAGAAGCCAAAATTCATTATGTGGAATTTGTTAGGGTGATCAACTGTCCAGGTTTGACTGGGACCAAGGAGATAGCCAGGATGTAGGACTTTTGGTGCTAAAACCACAAATGTACAACTTCAACTTGGACAGGTTAATCATACTAGTGCTGGAATTGGCTTCTTGAAATTTGAGGCATTAAATAACATCCTTAGGCTGAGGATCCATCTCCTCTGGGTGAAAGTCATGACTGGCTAGAAGTTATGAAATTTAGCATGTCATACTGGCCAAATTACTTTACTTGTTTGTATGTCAATTTTTTTCCATCTATAAAACAATGGTGCCTATGTCTTAGATATGTTTTGGGTCTTAAGTTAGTTAATATACAGAGTCCTAAATATTATGCTTTACATGCAGTAATCATATTAATTTTAGTTACTATTATTATTGATATTATTGAATTTCCAGTTGCTATGGCCAAATAGAGGACAAGTAGTTTAAATTTCAGTATTAGACTGCCCACAAGTCTTGAGTAAGGCATATGCCCTAAGATACTCTAAACCTTTAATATTATCCAGATCTTACTTCTTTAAGCAGTTTTGTTCAATGTCAGCATTTTTTCTGTTTTCAGTTTAGTTTTCTTCAATCTTCATGCTATCCTTAAAAAGTTTCCCACTCTCTCCTTCCCTATGTCTAGGCAATGAATAAATAATTAATTAAATAAGTAAATAATAGAGAAAAGGGGATAAGGACAGGAGAGGAGGAGGTAAAAGAAACAATGGCATAATCTTACAATGTCAAATGGTCATATCCTGGTCAGAAAAGAATTAGGCATTTGCACCGAATCCACATCCAGTAGAATTTGCACTGAATCCATATCCAGTGACTCTTATTTATTCTTTCTCTTAAGCAAGCTCTCTATTTAAGTGCAATAAAGAGTGATTTCATAAAAATAATGATAATGATAATTCTTATTTTTTCATTAGAGAATTTACTAAAGGCCAAGTAGATTGTATTAAATGCTTTACACATAGTGGAATTCGTTTTTCCTTCAAAACACTTTTTGAGATAAGTATTTTTCTTATTCCCTTCACACAAAACATGGAACTGTGGGATGAGTCTCAGCTCAGAGAGAGAATAAGCAGTTCATCATGTAATATATCTAGGATTTGTAATATAACTAGTATGTGTTTTATTCTGCTCTTATCCTGTCACTTATAAAACTTTCTGCCATGTTATACTTCTATTATTCATCTTATCTTTCAGAGTTTCTGTAGCTATATTTGCCTTTGGACCACATGAAATGACCCCTACCTGTGTATCCAGTATCATGTAGATTTGAGTACATTTCTTTTTATTGGAGCAGGGTTTTTCTAAGAAGTGGTAAACCAGTACCCCAGTGCTTCAGCTTGATTCTGTTCTTAAATTGTATCATGCATCTAGCTAACTGACCCAGTACCCTGTGACTCCAAACCTAAGTCCTTGCTAGTCACTCTAGTTTATCTCCAACAGTGTCTGAAGTTTTACTGAAACACAGCCACACTCATTCATTGACATGTCAACCATAGCTGTCTTCATGCTACAGTACAGTTGAATAATTACAAAAAAGACCATATGACCTGAAAAGTCTACATTATTTACTCTAAGGTCTTAAAGTTTGTCAACCCTTAGACTGTATTGTTGACCCCAAGCCTGTTGGGTTCCTCTGGTGCTGTTTTTCATGCACTATGTCCATACCTACTGCTTTTTCCCATTTCTGAGAAGCCTGCCTGTTGATTTTCATCCTTAAACCTGATACCCCATGATGAATTCTTCCTTAATTGTCTCCTTGGTCTGTGTAGACTCCATGTTATGGTTACATTAACTCAGTCATTGTAAAGTCTTTTGTATGACATATTTCAGCAGAGCAACTCTGTGTCATCTTTACTTGAGTTTAGTTGTTCTAATCAGCTCCACAGGAAAGTGAAATAAAAATGCAGTGGTATCCTACAGATGGGACAATCACAGATAGATAGATGGACTTAAGGGCATGGGTCATTAGTTCTTTTTCTTCTCCAAAGCACAAGTACCATTTCTAATGTATACTATGCTCATACTATTCTTATTTCCTTGTTTTGGTATTTAGGAATGGTATTAAGGTATGAATGGTATTTAGGAAAGAAAAAGTACAGAGATTCCTCTTTTCTATTATCATTATCTTGGGCATGTTCTGACCTTTATTGTTTTTTTTAAAAAAGAAATAAGACCAGAATTCTGAATAAGACTCTGACATGCACATCTGTCCACAGGAGGATAGGACTTCAACAAACAGGGAAGCGATTAGAACATAATCACTGCCATATCAAATTAGAGCATTTAAAAAATCATAGTCACAGCTGTAGAACTCCCACTGAAAATGAGCTAAAATTAAAAATCGTCAGGTCTGTGCTATGGCTCCCCACTGATGGACTGTACTCTGAATGCCCTGAAACTCACTACAGTTTGCCTGACCATTCTTTGAGGCAAGACATTTCCCTGTTAATCCTAATTGATCGAGTCAGAGCAGGGCAGGCTGCTGCTGACTAAGACAACTTTCTGAGGATTTTGAGCTAAGTCATAATCTACACAATGAAAGTCTGGTACTTGTGGCCAAGAGGTCTCAGGGACAAGGATGTTTCTAGAATAAGTAGCAGTAGCCCTGCAAATTCTTCAATAAAGACTCTCTGCTCCTGTAACTTTCTTATAAATAATAATTTATATGGCTCAGATTAGGAACAATAATGTTCCCACTTGAATTTAGCCAGCTCTCTGTGCACTGCAAATTGAGAAAACAGAGGAAGGGGCTGCTTTATCAGAAAACATTTGTATCCCACTGTCATTATTATCAGAGGGAGCAAACCACATTTTATATCTGGTTGGATACAGAAATCTCCTTGGAAAATCTAAGGCTGAGAAGCAGCACCTGTTGTATGTAGGTGACCCCCCCCCATTCAAATTGCTGTCTTGATCTTGTGATTACCCAAAGCTGTTTCTCATACATCTGTCATAACATATAACAAGATATTTAAAAGAATGTCTGACAACCAATGTGAAAAGCTATTTAGTTCCCAGTCTAGCTTTTCCAAGTGGTAGTACATTGATCAGTCAGGCAGCGTAATGAATCTGCCATCTTGCATCAGCAGTTATTCTGTAAATTAAGTCATATTCCATATAAAAGCCTTATTGTTATTCAGGGTGCTTCCCAGCTACAGCTGTAAGATTCGATTAAATCAATATGTTCCTGTGAGGAACAGCTTGTTGGGGGAAGGCAATGTGAAAATGCACAAGATAACAACAAAAGAAAAATGCAGGGTTTCATTTTACTAATAAAGTTTCAAGGTGTGTTCTCGTATCTTTGTAAAGTTCTTTTCAAAGACTCTTCATCCAGAGTCTAAAGTGCTATCATCCCTATCATCCCCACATAATGTGCATCTCTTTGAAAGTGAGAGGATGGGTGTTAAGAGTCACCTTGGTTTCTGGGAGTGTACCTTCCACATATAAAGCCAGATGCCTAGCCTGGAGTAGTTGATTAACTGAGTAAGTTGCCCCTTTTTATCCAATCATATTAATATGGAATTAAATTATATTATCACTATTCTGAATGGATAACAAAAATGTGGTATATACACATAATGGAATTTTATTCAGCCATAAAGAACAAAATTATGTCATTTGCAGGAAAATGGATAAAACCAGATAATATTATTCTACGTAAGATAGCCAGTTTTAGAAAGCGAATAGTTGTATATTTTCTCCCATATATGGAAACTAGAGTGAAATTGGGTAACAAAAGAGACCTCAGATAAAGGATTAGAGACTCCAATGGAGGATAGAGGGGATTTAGGGAAGGAAGGAAGGGGAAGATGTGATGAAGGTAACAGCTTAAATATGCTATGATTGGACATTTTAAGATGCTTCCATATTGATGATAGACTGAAGAGGGAAAACATAGTTTGGAGGCTTATATGACTCAGTGGGCAAACAAGAGTATTTCATACCAATGTAGTAACAGTGAAAGAGTTGAGGAATGATCAGTGCTGGGTAGATTTAGAAGGCAGAGTCAATAGAATGTAATTGAATGTATGCTGTAATATCAGTGTCGAGGATCAGTTTAATGTGTCTGGACTGAGTAGCTGGAAAAATAGACTTGCCAATTATTGAGATAGAGAAGACTGGAATGAACAGCTTTCATAGAGAGTATTGGAAATTTAATTTTAAACATATTATGTTTGAGATACTTATCTCCAAGTGGAAACATAAAATCATAAGTCAAAGTTATTAGTCTAGAGTTTAGGGAAGAGATAGGTGTTAGGGACATAAATTTGGAAGTAGAACAAAGAAAATGTCTTAGGGAAGATCCTTGGAATGTCCACATGTTTTTTCAGATACAGTGAAAACACAAAGTAAATATTGACTTATTTAATCTTCAGAAGCCTGCTTATCCTTAAATGTTATAATTGTACAGGTATATCGTTTGTACCACATGCTAAGACTGTACATTTACAATCTGTTTCCCACATTGCTTATCTATTTTTAATATACATATAATGTCTACAGACTTCATTATTTTCTGAATTAAGAATATGACTATAAGGGTGGTAACAGAGAACGGTTTCTCATAAAATCACAAATGCACTCAGACAAAAATACAGTATGAATATTTGTGCATTCTATTCAATTTGTTGATTTTTAAATATAGTTACATGTAAGGTCAGAGAGACTGGAGGTAACCAAAAAAGACTAAGATGAATGTATCTGTGAAGTAAAAGGAAAAACTAGTAGGGTGTGGTAACTTCTGAAAGCCAAGAATCAGGCAATGATCAATGGGGTCAAGTCCTGCTGTAGGTGAAAGTGAAAGGAGAAATAGAATCAAGGGAAGCTTTTGCTTTTCAATAAGGTAACAGAAATTTTTGGCCAGTTGATGGGAAATATTCAGTAGAAAAGTGAAAAAATAGAATGCAGGAGAGACAAAGGGGAATTGTTAGGTTATGTCTTTGAGTAGCCAAGAGAGGATGAGATCTTGAAAGTTAGAACCTGTGCTTATATTTCCAAGGCTCACGCAAGGCTAGCTAGAATTTAAAATTCCTTTTTACTCTCATGACAAAAAAAAATAAAAAGATAGTAAGTGTAAAAAAGCACTCTTTAGAAAACAAATCACTTTCCATGCAATTGTACAGAAGTAATTACTTGCCATGTAAGTAAACAAATTTCTTCAGTTTCCTTAAATATAGAGGTTAAAAATATCATTGTGCTTTCCTAGTATCAGGACACAAATTCTAGTATGGAACATAATGTAATTTTTATGAAAATGATACATTTCTCTAGTTACTTATGATACTATAAATACCTAAAGCTATTAACCATTATGTTGAAGACGGTTATACAAGTTGATGAATATTAATTACCAATTAGTATGCATATTTCAGTGTTACATGGAACATGCCTATAAAATGATGAAACAAAAATCCATACTGAAAGTGGAATCACTATTTTATTACCAAATTTCATCAAATTTAGCCCCACTATGATCCCTGTCTCATACGCAGATTTATTCTTATCTGATTGATCACATTGAAATGAAAGGAAGAATGTTACTGTTCTTTAAAATAAGAGAATCTGCCAAGGTAAATATTCACTTCTAAACATTTTCTTCTGTGACCATTTTAGCATCTGGAAAAATGTGGTTTTTCTTTCAATGTCTCCATATCACTCAAGTCCTTCAGGCCCACTCTAATGGGATCTATAAAAGTCTTTCACAAGAAAAGCACTACTAAGAGACTCTACAGGTCTAGAGCACTTTATAGCTTTTAAAGTGTTTTTAAATAATGTTCTCTCAGTTGATTGGATCCTCACAACTCTCCTGGGTTTCAGGAGCCAGCCAAAGAGGGTCTGAGAGCAGCTGGTTGAGTACAGCCACGGATTTATCAAGAGTGTCTGGTGGAGAATTATGCCTTGGGAAGTAGAGTCTAAGTCACATGTTATGGGATAGTTATTGCAATTTGCTAAAGCAGCAGCTTTACCAGAGGAATTTGGGATAGGTTATGAGATACCCCAGCCAGTGGGGTTTCTGGAAAGGGACAACCAGTGCTGCACCTAGGGAATGAAAAGTTTGAGGGAAGTGGCCCAGACTCAGAATCTGCCTAAATGTTTATATGTGGAGGAGTCCTAGAGTTGGTCTTAGACATTGCTTCCAATAAGCTAAGAGGAGGTAATTTCTTTCTCTTAAAGAGAACTCAAAAGCACTAAACCAAAAGTTTACAATGTTGTCATTGAAATGTAACTATTAAGAAACACTACTTTGTCTTCTGCAATTTCCTCATCTCCCCTTGTTTGTGGGATGGAATCATTGATCCATTCTAATGACTATAATATGGCAGAAGTAATGAGGTATCACTTTCAAGATTAGGTTATAAAAAGATCATAGCTTTCAATTTGTGTCTTTCTTGAACTCTCTTTGGATTGCTCATCCTGGGGGCATGCCAGCTGCAAAGAAAACTTTGTAGAGAGGCCACATGAATGAGCTTAGAATTGGATTCTCTGAATCTTACCAACAGCTTTGGAATTATATAAGTGCATTCTCCAGCTCCACCTGAGCTTTGAGATGCCTGCAGTCCTTTCTGATCAACAGCTTGACTGATGAATGATTTAGAGCCAGGACACCCAGCTAAGCCATGCCGGGATTTCTTACCCACTGAAAATATGAGATAATAAATTTGCTTTGTCGTAAACCACTAAACTTTGAAGTAATTTGTTACACATCAGTAGATAACTAATACAGCAAGTGTGCAAAGATGGTATTAGGCAAAACAAAGGAAATGGTTAGAAAATAAAGCAACTATATTGAATATTTTTCCAATTGTAATTCTATTTACTTTTTAAAAACATTTCATATGCATTATTGTCCATTAAGTGCATGATTCAATTTCTTATTTATAAGGTGAATAGTATATAATTATCTTGATTTTTATACTTGGGTATAGAAATGTTGTATCTTTTACACTCATGATAAACAGCTGATAAAAACAAACTATCAAATATAAAACAATAAATGAAGGAAATGATCTATTTTTGATATGTTCTAAATCTTTAATCCATTTTCCATAACACAAACACTGACAATTAGAACTCAGTAGTGACTGTTATTATACAAATGTATTTTACTACATATATGCTTATTAATTCATAATATTCAGATGATCTCAAATGCCTAAGTCTCTAAGTTTCTACTATAGTTTAGTCTATGAGTTGGTTAATTAAAACTTGATTTTTATATTCAGTGATGTTTATAACAATAATATCTACGTTAGAGGTATGCATCTTACTTTCTGGTATGACCAATGAAATTATCAACACTTCTAGGAAAATTCAGAAATTATATGACAGACTTAAAGATATTTCTCTTCAGTCTATCACTTTTCTGACTTAGATAATGTGATTCTTTGAACCTTGCCTGAATTATTAGTAGATTCTCATTCACTACATCAGAAATTCTGGTTAGATTGGCCTAAAGAATGAATAGTCTTCATAGAATTATAAATATTTATCTGCCAGCTTTTTATATTCCTATAGTGATCTTACTTCTGCATCCCATTTGCTCATAGTTCTTTGGAAATTATCCTCGACACTTGATTTATGACATAAGGAACAGAGACTTTATAGAGTGTATGGTAGTAGCATACATGTGAACACACACACACACACACACACACACACACTTTTGTATTTGAGAAATGTAATTTGTCTCTTGTTATAAAATAATATAGGGAAGTACATATTTATATTGGAAAACATGAAAAATGTATTTCTCAAAATTAAACTGATAATTTTGCAAGCTACTGGAACTCTGAATAGCAGCAGTTTATTTTCTGTATATTAAAAGCAAAAACACACCAATTTCTGAAAATTAGAACATCAGTATTTTGGCCAACCAGCTATAACAAGAATATGTAAATTTGCATTTGATTAATGTGTTAAAGGTGATAAAAATGAAAAAGGATGTTTGAACATGAAACTTAATTGGTGGAGATTATTAACAAGTGGGGCAAAGTCTAATCTAATTATATGAGTTTTCTCTGGAGAACTAAACCTGGTAAATATGATTTATCAAATATATATTTGAAAAAATCATCATAATTTAGACTATCTACTCTGTTGCATTATGAAACAGCATATTGAGTTCCCAAAAATAGTTCATATATTTACCTTGCAACATCATTTTAGAATTTTAGATCTTAGTTTCTCAAATAACTTGAACTTAAATCAGTTGATCCACATCATTTCAGGTGATAATAGTTTTGAAGGAAGAAATCTTACAGGCACACATATCATCAGGTACACACAAGCCACACACACACACACACACACACACACACACACACACACACACGAATATCACACACCCATATACCAGGCAGGTGCAGAGGCCTCAAATCTCAACACACATTGCTTTGGCACCCAGAGCCCAGGTCAGGGTAGCAGGCATCAACAGGTGAAATTTCCAAATTGGGAAAGTTCAGATTATGCTGGGACCAACTGTACTACTCAGACTTACACCACCATAATGGACGAACTCACACTGCACATGTATTCCCTTTAATTTAAAGAAATGTTAACAACCATAAGAGTCTTCTTCAACACAAATTCATACCTCCTTGGGTGGCAAGGAGAGGAAAATAGTCAGTGTGCTCTAGCCTTTTAGGATTCTGTAAATCCTCTTCTATGAATAACTGTTCTTTTAACACTAACATGGTCTAGATTACAGTATTTTACAAGTGCTTGATTACAGTACTTTTTCTTTTTCACCTTTTATTCTCTGTTTTGAAATCTACATCTAATATCATAGAGCCAGTCAGCAATTCTTTGCTGATGTTTCTCAGCTGTGTAGCTGTAGAAATTATTTTGACCTCTGTCCTAAACCCATGGTCTACATTTCCAAGCATTTGCTTGAACCATCCATTTGGAAATACCATAAGAACAAGTGATACAAAGAGGCCATCTTCTCAATAACTGGAAAAATACTTGAGTCTTCATTTCTTTGAATCCGTATTTACTTCTCTAGCTTAATTGACAAACAGTATACACACCTATTTTTTTACCTCAAATATTTTAACTACTTCCTACAACGCTCTCTTTTCCTTCAGTATTGCCTTCTTCTGCTTATCCTCCACATGACAAGAGAGGATCATTCATCTTGAATATGAATCAGAGTATGTCCCTCCCTAACTTGGAAATTTCTTTGGAATCCCATCATTATTTCTAGAATAAAGTGAAGTATGGCAGGGGATTTCTTTTATGATCTTGTCTTTCTGGCCCCCATATACATCCTGCCATATTAAACAGTTGCTATGTCTGGCTTTCAACATGTGCTCTCACAGAGTCCTGCATTCACATACAGCAATTCACTGCCTGCTCACCTTAAGGCAGCTGGGAAGCAAAAAAAGAAAGAGAGGAAGGGCCCAGGGTCCCAAAATATTTTCAAGGGCTCATCACCTATGACTTACTTCCCCCCACTAGGTCCTACCACCTCCTGGAGTTTCCACCACCTCTCAACAGTGCCATCAGACTTCAACACATGGGCTTCCAGAGGACATTTAACATCCAAACTGTAATATTACCTATTTAAGTTCTTAAAGGCAATGAGGGCATCAACATGGTTGACACTGTTTTTGGAATTTAAAGTGAGAACTACTTCTTTTAATCTAAGATGTGACCTTGAAGATACAAATTATGTTGTTATATGTGTGTCCAAGTACCAGGGAAATAATAAGTATTTCCAACAGCGAAAAACAATCTTCCTTTATAGGGATACCACTTAAAAATAGAACAATTGAATGAAGAATCAATTAGAACTGCAAAGAAAAGATTTGCAAAGGGGGTTGCTTATAAAGTCTTTATCTGAATAACTGAAAATTTAAATGTATAATTATACATTGTCCAGTATTTCTTGAAAAGATCATTGTAACTGCCTAAAGGAAAAAGAACCTTAAAATGGGTGAGTTCTCAATTATAGGTAATAGAGTTGTAGTTTTTCTATTTAAAAGCATTAGGTTATCTTTATATTAGTGGACAGATTCAGAAAGGCAGTAATAACTTGAGGTTAAGAGTTCAGTCCTCAGTGTAAGGCATATCTGGCTTTAACTCCAATGTCAACATAAAACCCTCTCTAGTTTGCTAATCCAAGTCAAAGGATCTATCATCAGTGATGTGGTGCTGTAGCTACAGGAAGACTCTTAACACAATTTGCATGTTTAGAATCAGTTGCTCTTTAGGGCTTGGCTTCCTCTGATGAACTAAGGAACTGTAGAAAGCCGGAACCTGTTTCCCCTCATTATTTGAAGATAGACTTTAGCTTCTCTTTCAGTTCATTTGTTTGTTTCTTCTTATTTTTTAAAGTTAATCAATTGACTAGTATCTTTAATTGACTAGTAGTAATTGTGTATATTTATGGGAACAATGTGATGCTTTGATATGCATGAAGAATGATTATATCGAGCTAATTAACATACCCATCAACCACCTCCTTATGTTTTTTGGTGAGAAGGTTTAGTGTTTGTTTCTACTCTACCAGTCAGTAAACTACCCAATAGCTTGACAGGACCTAGAGAGTGCTCTCAGAATTGATGCATCAGATAGCTAAGACCTTTCATCTTAGGGCAACAGAGGGATCTTCAGTTTACCATGATTAGGAAGAAATAACAGAACTGTCCCATCCCTCATGCTTCCACATGGGAACATTACTTGTACTTTAGCCACATGTCATTCATTGTTCCCCAGGGGAGGAAAAGTGATGTTTCTAATAGGTAAAATATTACACTCATGTGGCTCCCCTTCCTCTTCTGTGTGTGTGTGTGTGTGTGTGTGTGTGAGAGAGAGAGAGAGAGAGAGAGAGAGAGAGAGAGAGGGGAGAGAGAGAGAGAGAGAGAGAGAGATCATAGTTGCCTGCATTAAGGTATTAAGGTGCAGTCTAATTTGCTTTTTCTAAAACATGTTAACATTATTGGAACAGGCTATGCCTATATGGGGAAATCATAGTAATTTGAAATTTTTATCTTTATCTGCTGAGTTCTTAAATAGTTCAGAATTCAGATACATAACAAATAAGAGTTTTATTTAATAGAACTTTTATGATTCGAACTTTGGGACATAGCCTGGAAACAGAAAAGATAAGGAGTAGAATGAAGGGTCAAATCATTGGCATGGTGCAGCTTTAGGCATTAGCATAAGTAAAATCAGTATTGAGGAGTTGTAATTTTTAATAACTTTCAATGGCTCATTGTCCCAGGTGGTTGAGTTCTCCGGTTATGAAAATGATCTCTAAGTTGTACCACCTGGAGAGATGTGTAGGCATTAGACTGGCAAATATTGTTTTTCCAGTCTGTGGAATTTTGATCTTGGCAGAACCTTATGCCATCTGACTGTGTTGATCATAGTCTGAAGGCAGCTTGTCTCTGCAGGCCTTGGGCTCGGGCTTCCATAAACCTGGGAAGCAGAGACCTTGATGCGCAGTCTCTGCAGCTTGACCTTCACCACCATGGATACCTGTGCTATATGCAAAGTGGCTTCAAGGATTGTTAGCAAAAGAGAGTCTTTTAGTCCCAGGAAATCCTCACTTTGAAGCAAGTAGAGTCTTAATTACTGCTTTTATTGGAGTTTTGGCCAAGTAGTGAGGTCAAGACACTGGGGCTAAACTAAAAAAGGAGCCTGAAACCTTTAAGTTCCACAGACTATTGGAGGTTGAGGCTAAAGAGGGAAGCAATGTCAAATTGACCGCTCTAAATTCCACTTCTATTTCACATGCTTTTTAATTAACTCCAGGACTAAGAGAAGGAACCATAGTTTCTCCAAAGGTTCCTAAGAACAATGCTGAAGGGGGGCCTCAAAAGTGTTCAGTATTCATTACACCATCCTTTTAAATTTCAGGAACTATAAATAAAGGCTTTACCTACAGAAGAGTGGTAGCTTTCAGAAATGAAAACGTTAGAAAGTGAATATTTTTTATTAAAAGAATATATCATCTACTTGGAATGACAAGAGAAATAACAATAAAATTGTTGCTCATGAAAAAGTTAAGAAGATAGTTAAAAGACGTCTATCTCTAGGAATAAGATCTATTCAAGAAGGAGCTGGAGTATTGGAGAAAATATGTTTCATCATTACTATTAGAATAGGATCAATGGAAGAATATAAGGTCAATGAAGGAAGATAGGCTGGTTAAGCTGGAGAAAAGAGGTTTCCTTAAGAAAGTGTTAATATTATAGAGAACTGACAAGAAAGAGATAAAGTGAAAAATAAGAGCTTGAATGTGTACACAGAAATTAAAGCAGAGGTTGTGTTAGATTTCTATGTCTATCACAAATTGATTTATAACTCAGGTCTGGACATAAAGAAAGCTGTAATTTACTTAAGGCCCTACCCTTTTATACCAAAACATTGGTTCAGCCTCCAAATTATTTTTACAAATGTTGATGTCCTCATTTTCTCTACACAAAATTCTTAGTATTCAATTGAAGGCATCTCCCAATCTGGGTCTATCCATTCTTTTTAACCCTATCTCTTCATTTGTTGATTTATACAATAATATTTATTTGGAACTTTGTAGTTGCCAGGCTTGTTGTACATATATGGAACAGAATGTTTAACAAGACATATGCAGTGTCCCACAACATAGGTTTCATCTCTTGGTGGAAAGAAAAATATTGTAGACAATTTCCAAAATCAGCTTTCAGTTGAAATGTTCGTGAAAGTGAAGGAGGCAATGATTGCCCTGAGCTCATATAACAAAGGGACTTCATCAACTCTTCAGGGTCAAGGAAATGAGGTCAGGTGTGCTCTAAAGATGAGTAGGTATTAGCTAGGAAGATAGAGGCTTTGGAGGTGCAGGGAGTGAGATCCTGCCAAGCAGCAGGGAAAAACCTATGAGAAGTACTTAAGGCTATCAGGGCAGGCATGGTCCACTTGAGAACATGGCCAGCTGGAGTCCAAGAGACTCCTCAAGAATTTCCAAGTCAGGACTCAAGTGAACAAGAGAAAACTGAGTCATCACAGCTGTGTAGATTCAGGTAAAAAGATGGAAATCAGTTATGGAGCCATAGGTTCTGGGCCCAAGGAAGTCAATGCATTCAGTGGCTTAAATCAGGTTAAAAGGGTTACTGATGTGAATTGAAATAAAGGATGAGGCTGAACATTTTAACAGGAACCAAAGCCTATAGGTGCTGGGGGCATTTTAATGTGTGTGGTCTTCATTGAGAGTAATGGGACATCATTGATGATTTATAAGGGGGGGGGAGACAGACTCATACTTGCATTTTGAAAAGATCAGTGTAATCACAGAGTGAAGACCAGTGGTCAGAGATGAGTGGTTGGAAGAAGCACAGGTGGAGGCTGTGGCTCTCACTTACCATTCCCTGATGTGCCTCATGCTTTCCCATACCTGCATTGCTGCTCAGGGTCTTCCCTTTGAAGTACCTTTCCCCTGCCAACCCTTTTCCAATCTGAACGTATCAAAATCTCCTATGTCTTTCATTGCTCAAAGAAACACTGCCTCCTTCATAAATATCACCATCAATTAAGCTTACAAATGGTTCTGAGAGATCATCTTATCTTCTAGGAATTAATTTCTCTTACTTTCCCATCATCTCACTTGGGGCATTTTTGTACCATTTTGTCACACTTTGGACAGCTTACTTATTCTGTTTTAGCTTACAAGCATTTTTCTCATCCTTAATGTTTTGATGACATTTATCACATCTCCATCTCTGTGTATCTTTCTAACATGTAGGAAAGTGACTTACACGCAGCAGATGGTATTTTTTTTTAATTGTAGCCATCTATCACACAGAGATCCTTAATGTATGATTTGGAAGGAGGTTGTGGCACTTAGGGAAATGCAGATGGGAGTTCAGCAGAGAACCAGAACTGGCTTTTGCAAAGATTGTCTCATTACTCCCTTGCTGGGCTGCCAATATCACCTGATGCACACATTAAGACCTAGATTCTAGATATTTCTTCAATTAGTGTTTGCGTCTCTGATTAAGAAATAAATACAACCTTTTAAATGTTTTACTGCCAGAGTTAATAAATGCTGTTTGTATGGATGGTCGATGTGATTAATAAAAACCCATTAAAAAAGAATATAAATAATTGCTTTGTGAAATGGAAAATGCTAATTGCTAGAGACAATTAATGAGCATAGCTGTGCTTGGATGGGCAGCACCAACCTCTGTAATTGCCATGAACTCTCCCTTTGTGGTTTTATGGAGTGAGAATCTGTGTTTTCTTGTTGGCCCCTAGTTTTATTTGCATTATACACCTGCTGCTTTGAAATGTAATAATTGAATTGTTAAATGTATAATTCTACACTTTCCTTTAAAACACTGTTATCCTACTTAGTTAAAAAGAATAAAATAGCCAGGCAAGGTGGTGCATGCCTGTAATCTCAGTACTTGGGAGGCTGAGACAGAGGATTGAAAGTTCAAGGCCAGCCTTGGCAACTTAGTGAGACCCTTTTCCAAACAAAAAAAAAAATAAACTGGGCTGGGGGGTTAGCTCAGAGGTAGAATTCCATTGGATTCAGTCCCCAGTATTCCCCCCACACACACACACACATACAATGAATAAAAATGATAGCTTGCAAAGTATTTATTTTACACTGCACTATCCAGCCATAGGCATGAATTGTCAATCACTGCATGTAAGAAGGTCTCACCTTCCTAACCACTTCTCAGAAGTGCCTCCTTGGGTACTTGTGTCTTTCTACAAAGTCTTTTCTCTGACACCAAACATAGGTTTTAAGTTTCCAAGTAAAGTATGACATCTCTCTAGGTTTGTTGATGTGTTTCCAGTCATGTGGGTGTTTCCCAGGCAACAGAATTTTAGGAGGACTAAACATAGCATATGAAAAACAGATGGCAATTGAGATGTTGATCAAGTGAAAAGTGAAAATGGAAACCAAAAAAATGGCAGGATTTACCTACATGCTTGTAACCTAGTAATGCTGCAAGGAGCAAGTAGTGAAACTCTTTAGTGGATATCCCAGTCTCTAACAGGCAAAGCTGCGGGTGAGCTGTGAGGTTGTAGATGATACAATGCATAGAATAATAACCACCAGCCCCAAAGAGGGCCACATCCTAACCCCTGTGATTATGTTAGGGTACATAAAAAAGCAGAACTAAGATTCCTAATCAGCTGACGTTAGGAAGATTATCCTACATTATATAGCTGAATCCAATAGAACAACAAGATTTCTTAAAGATGGAAACAGGAGGCAGAAGAGTATCATAGGGAGCTGTGGTCATAGCACTACAGTCAGAGAGAAATGCAACATTGCTGTTGTTGAGGTTAGATATAGAATGTCCCCTGAAGAGCTCATGTATTAATATTCAGAATTGATGTAATTAAGTCATGAGGGTTGTAATACCATCAGTGGATAAATCCATTGTAATGGATTTACTGGTGGTAACCTTGACAGGTGGGGTGTGGCTGGAGAAGGTGGGTCCCTGGGGGTGTGGCCTTAGGGATTGTGTTTTTGTCTTTGAATCCTTTTGCTTGTTTGCGCTCTCTTGTTTCTGGCCTATATGATGTGAGAGCAGAGCCCTTGCTCTCTCCTTCTCTCTGTTTCCCACCATCATGCCCTGAGTTCTGCCAACCCATCCTGACATGGACTGAAACTCTGGAATCTACTAAAGCTGGGAGCAAATAAATCTCCCTTCCTCTAAGCTGTGTGTTCAGTTGTTTGGGATTATAGCAGTGAGAATATTGAACGAGACAGCTGACTTTGGAGATGAAGGAAGGGGTCTAAGAACCAAGGAAGGCTAGTGGCCTCTGGAAGGTGGCAATCAAGGTAATGGATTCCCCTCTAGAGACTTCAGAAGAAAATGCAGCCTTGCTGGCACTTTCATTTTAACCCAGTGAGACCCAATTTGGGCTTCTGTCCTCTAGAACTTCAAGATCACAAATTCATGTTGTTTTGAGACACTAAAGTTTCACTAATTTGATATAGAATAAGAGAATATTAATACATCTGGCATGGTCTGTTATTTCTTCACTCTTAATGGAGCTTGGAGCTGAAGAGAATCCTTATCCTTAAGATAAGCAATGAAGAGCAAGATCAATATATCTGTGCACATCCAGGAGCTAGACCAGGGCAGATTCATACATGTAGTAGTTTGACCAGATACAAAAATATGGGACAGGAATGCCCCTCACACAGCAAACTTTATGTAATCTACCCCAGTTTCCCTTCATAATCCTCACCCTAAATAGAGGGAGACCAGCATTTCCCTGAGCATCTGGATGGAAGGCCCTAACACACATGCGTAAGCATCTGAGGTCAAAGGAAACCCTTCATGACTAACTCCTCCAAGCTGTCCCCTTTCTGAATACAAGATATTGCCCCATACTGGAGAGTTACTGATATCCTACCACCTCCTCCATGTCCCATGTGAGTCCTTGTCCCAAGGATTGCGGCAGGTTTTCTTAGCCCAAAGTGGAAAATCAAAGTCTCAATGAACAAAGCATAGACTGAAATAATGAATGGTGAAATAAGTCTACAGGGAAAAAGTAGAACCTGCAGTCAGCATGTCACAGTATTGACAAACTCCATAATGTCTCCAAGTAGGATTCTGTGTTCTGGATTGGACAAACTGTCTAGACATGCTGGTATAAAGCCAGACTACAGCTCCCACTCAGAAGCTCTTCCACACGATCCACTGTTTCTGGAAGTTCTTCTAAGTTTCAATGTTTCTGGAAGTTCTTCCAGATACTGGCCGTTAGGTATAAAATGGAGGGGGAAACTGAGGTTGGAGAGTTTATTTCATTTGGAAAAATAATGTGCACTGTTATTAACAAGCCCTGCCATGAAGAGAACTGTAGATCAAGTATGCTTGGTCATCATGTAGATAATTCAACTTCATTAGCCTATGGTCTGGGGAACATGTAGATATGGTCCAGGGGAGAGGTGAGCACAAATCTTGTGATAGTCAGTTTTCCATCACCGTAACAAAATACCTGAGGAAAAACTGACTTAAAGGAGCAAAAGTTAATTTTGGCTCATAGTTTCAGAGGTTTCAGTCCTTCGTTGGTTGGCTTTGTTGCTTTGGGGCCTGTGGTGAGGCATAACATCACAGCAGGGAGTGTGTTGACTAAAATGCTCGCCTACTGGCAGCTAGAAAGCAAAGAAAGAGAGCAAAGGGCCCAGAGTCCCAATTTCCCCTTCAAAAGCATTCCTCTAATGTCCTAACTTCCTCCCACCAGGCTCCACCTCTTTAAGGTTCTGCTACCTTCCAATAGTGCCACAGGCTGGGGAGCAAGCCTTCAACACATGGAACTTTGGGGGACAATCAAGATCCAAGCCATAGCAAATCAGAGAGACACAGAGTATAGTGATCTAAAATTAGGGTACAAACAAATCTCTGCAGGTGGTTATCTGGGCAACTAGAAGTCCAAGGAAACTGGCTTTGCACACGCACATGCACACACACACACACACACACACACACATCTGTATAAGAATGCAGAAAGACATTACATGAAACAATGTCATGGATGAATCAATGCTAAACATGTATGCGATTGGGAAAAATGGCAAAAAATCAGGAATTTGAGGTATAATAGACTTTGGGTCACCAAGGCTTGTATACGAGAGTCAGGTTCATGCACTCAACAATCAAAATTTTATTTTATGTGTAAGTCAATAATTTGAGTAGAGAAAAGATGGCAGTCAAGCTGCTGTATATTAGAAAAGTTTTTGTTGTTGTTGTTTTGTGGGGGAAGGTTGGTCGTTGTGCTTCATTGGATTTGGAGATTTCTTTTTTTAATTTGTTTTAATGTTGGTAACCAACCTGCAGCACACCTGAGAGGAAAAGAATGAGGCAGACACAGAGCAGATTGAAAGGGGCAGGCCGGGGACATCACTCTTAGGTGAAGGCCCCACTTGACACTCACTGGTCCACAGCTTTTATTGTCATTCTTAAGGGGAGAGGTTGAAGTTTGGGCGCTGCTGCATATGTACAGAGTCTGGGAAGTAATGTTTAACTAGTAAACGTGCAGGGAGACCTAGGGGTAAAGTCTAACTGGGTAAACCGCAGAACAACTGCAGAGAGTCCTTGAGATAACAGCAATAAAACCGCTGAGGATGTGCAGAAGATCCTTGAGACAAGGTTTGACAAGCTGTATATTCGGGAGTTGGCACAGGCGAGAAACACAGGAACGTTTACCTTGGAGGAACCGGCTGCTTTCAGCATGTTCAGGAGTCTGGTCATAGCTTTCCATGATCCTTAGACCTTTCCAAGGGAAATGTTAACCTGTCTCTGGCAGTCGCATTCTCCACGTCTTAAATCAGAGACTAAAAGAGATTTGAATCCTCCTTAGCCTATCACCTCTCAAATCATAAGGTTCCCACGGGAACTACATGCCCAAGTTACAAAGAGAGTGTGAAGCAAATCACCTTTTATCAGTAGTTGACTCCCTTGTAGCATTTCCTACAGCAGAACTCTGGTAAAGCTTGGTTTGAAATCTCAGTTCAATTTTGATGCCTCAGCCAAGAATTAAATCATACAATCTTATTGTTCTCTGGCCAACCACATGATACTGAAGCAATAATCAAGGAACATCTTAGTCTAAAAGTATAATCAGATCCTAAAGAGACCTTGGCTCTAGCTCAGTTTCAATTCTAATATATGGAAAAAAGGATAAGAAACATAAGTGAGACTTGTACACATGACATTTTAACATATTAATCTCATGAACTATTAAAAGGGAATCCTACCTTAATTTTGCCTCTGAACAATCATATTAATATTTGCTTCTCTTGTGGAGAAGCATGGAAGAGGATAGACAGAAGAAGTAACAGAAAGATACTTTATTTAATAATGCATACTAGTGCATGTGTAATAATTGGATGTGAGTCATGCTGGGAGTACTGCACATTCAGATTGTTTTAGGAGAACCCTGGTTGCTTAACATATAAACCTCCAACATTTTACTATTTAAAAATGGGATTTTATTTAATCCTTATATAATATTCCACATGGAAAAAATCACTGGCCCAAGCTCCTTTCATCTCATGGCTCATCCCCTAGCGTTGGATTTGTCTTCCTCTCGTGAGAGAACAAAGAGAGTAAGGAATGCTTACTTTTAAAAAACTTTGGCTTTGAAGTGACTTCTTGTCACTTCTCACATTCCATTGATGAGGATTTGGTCATATCTGGGTGGAAGAGTGACCAGAAAATACTGTCCCTGGCTGAGCAGCCACCTCGCAGTGATGGCTGCACACTTTGAGATGGGAAGCACAAAGGTTTGGTGGCCAGATAGACAAGTGATGCACCAATTTTTTGGCAACACACAAAGCAATACATAGATTTTTTTAATCTGACATTTTTCTTACATGTGTCTGATGTCTATTGCTAACTTCCTATACTATTCTGATTCTTATTGTCATCATAAACTACTTTCCTTATCATTGCTTAAATCAGTCTTGGTAAATGCATATGTTCTGTTTGGTTTTATCATCTTAGATGTAAACACAGTATATATCACTTTACTCTGCAATCTTTAGTAAAAACAGTTATTGAGTTGAAAACAAGAAAAGACACTCCCCAATCTTTTTTTTCTTTCCTAGCCAGTCAGGATTCATTGAAATGTCTGAGTTATCATTTCAATGAGAAGAAGAAGGAAGTAGGGTCAAGAAAGAATAATAATTTCATCTTCTGATCATCTTTCTTTCATTATCATAGTTTAAATTTAAACTTAAGCCGGGTGTGGTGGCATATGCTTGTAATCCCAGTACTTGGGGGCTGAGACAGGAGGATTGCAGGTTTGTGGCCAGCCTCAGCTGCTTAGTGAGGCCTCCGCAACTTAGTGAGACCCTGTTTCAAAATAAAGAATAAAATATAGGGCTGGGGATGAAGCTGAGAGGTAGAATTCCCCTGGGTTCAATCCCAAGTACCTCAAAAAATAAATAAAAATACATAAATAAATAAATTTAAACCTAAATCTAAAAAATAAAAAACTCAGATAAATTGTTATCTAGAGCATAGATATGTGCCCATGGAAATACACTCAATTTAACATCAGTTTGTGGTGATGAAGGAGAGGCAGCCGTATCTCTCCACCTTTTGACCAAGCTGAGTAAGGCAGAACAATGCTTTCTGATGAGCTCAAGATGGCAGAGCCATCTCTCCCTCTACCTGCCTCCTCCTGCTTCCTGCTGCTACATCCTGTACAAGTTCATGAGGAAGGGCTCATCCGTGTTCCAAACAGTGGGGAGAATTTCTCAGGCTTCATAGAAAAGCAAGATGCATTTAATATGTAAGATATCGAAAGAATGTAGTAGAAAGAAATAACATTTATTTTCAGACCCAAAGTACTTAATACTATTACTACTACTAATATTACTATTGCTAATAATATTACTTAATACCTAATACTATTTTTAACTGGAATTTTTAAATAGTCCAATATGGAAACAGTGCTCTATTTAGGAACGTATACATTATGTATTATGTATTCGGTATTATAATGATAATATCTATATAATATAAATTTTAATGTCTTATATAGTATATATAAATTTTAATGTTTTATATTATATATAAATTATAATACATTATGTATTAGAGATACCTAATGTTAAAGATTAGCACACACACACACACAAATACAAACACACACACACATACATATAAACATAGTCTAATAGTGAGAATTTACAATCAACCTGACTTTATCTCATATAGTAAATTGATGTCTAAGATTATGAAAAGACACTCAGAAGCAATTATAGTGAATATAGTGCTCTAATCTTGGGATTATAGGCAAATAACTTTTGGAAGCCAGATTAAACAATAATTAGCTTCTCCCATGAAGGGTAAGGGAAACAGCTTCACCTGCCACTCATGAAGGAAGTTGTACTTACAGCTCATGTGTCCTCAGAAACTTCAATGGCCAATATTTCATGAACCTGAATGATTCTTTTATTCCCTCTGTCTCTTTTCCTCATTTTTTCACTTTCAAATTCTTTTTTCTTTCTTGTTTTTTCTTTTTCTCACCCTATTTCATTCTATATCAAGTAAATATCTCAACTGCAGCTTATTTGATGAAAAATAAAATGTGAAAGTGCTTTTTAAAAATCATACTTCAGTAGTTACACACAGAATGACTCAGAATAATGGAGTGTAAAACATATATTTGTATTTGTGTATGTGTGATCGTAAATGTGATTATTATTTTAAAATAAATTTGGGGATCCCTGGGCATAAAGATAAGTTTAATTTGTTTTAGGTAGAAGATTGTCATAAATTTAAACGTTACTTATGGAACTGAAGGTGTAAGCTTTTGTCCCTGTGTAGGTAGTGATGCTCATTGGTAAAACACTCAGTCACTATGGCACCTAGACTCAGCTTCAACTTGGTTCTTCCACTTACTAGGCATGTGAACTGGGATGATTAATCTTTGTACTTCATTTATCTCATCAGATAAAGTAGGGATAATAAGTACTCACCTGTATCAGTCTACTTTGTGATGCTATTACAAAATACCTGAGGCTGCTCAATGTATAAAGAAAAATTGTGTGAAGTATAAAGTTCACAGTTTTAGAGGCTTGAAAGCCCAAGATTAGGAAGCCCTATGGGTTCAGCCTCTGTCTAGGGTCTTATCATTACATAAGAATTTGGTGGATGGAGTGTGAGAGAGCATATGGGGACACAGGAAGTCAGAGGTTCAGTGAGAAGCTGAACTTGCCTTGACTCTCCTTTTGACAATTTAGGGTGAAATTAGGGTGAAAAGCTACTGGTAGAAAGAAAGGAGGCCAGGGTGTATTTGGAATCATTGATAAATTATGTTCTGGAATGGCTTTGGAAGAAGGTAAGAAGAACTAACTTGATCCCTCTGTCTTGTGTTGTATATAGCTAAATTTAAAAGAGGTTTCCATTACTAAACAAAAGGCATACTTAAAGCAAAACTGTCTCAACAATCATCTTTGGAAACTACACATTTTTTTGCTCCTCTCCTCTCCTCTCCTCTCCTCTTTCTCCTCTCCTCTCCTCTTCTCCTCTCCTCTCCTCTCCTCTTCTCTTTTCTTCTCTCTCTCTCTTTCATTTATCCCTTTCCCTTCCTCCCAACTTCCCAGTATCTCTAAACTACTTGGTGCTTCTAGTGAGAGCATTCTTACTTAACTTTTTTGCGTTTTGTTTCCTCTTTCATAAAATGTGACCAAGAATAATCTCTTTGTTATTATGAGAAATAAGATATTCTATATTAATGGACTTAGCAAAATACTTGACATGTAGTAAATGATCTAAAAATGGTAGAATTGACAAAGACAGTAGTCAAAGGAAAATTGGACCAGAGAAAGTTAAACAGGCAAGGAAGTCTTTTTTCAAGATTACTGCCCCAGTGGAGAGATTGAACTCAATACCACTGAAACAGAAGGTGGGTATTTTTTTGTGTGTGTGTGTGTGGTACCGGGGATTGAACCCAGAGGCATTCTACCTCCAAACTACACCCCCAGCCCTATTTATATTCTTTATTTTGAAACGGGGTCTCACCGAGTGGGATGATCCAATAGAACACCACTGCAGGACATGGGGGGATGGTGGAGTCAATTTTATGAGGCCAGGGATGTTTGCAAATTGACATTTACTGAAGTTAAACTCCTACCCTCCCATGAATCTGGAAGAGAAGGGGTACTTTTTCCTTTGATGATTCCATTTCAAATGGATGGCTCCCAGATCCTTGAGAAAGAATTTTCCAGGTAGTAAAGTTGGCAGAGGCTGGGAGAAGATTTATGTCTCAAAGGTGTAGAAAAACAATTTACAATAAAAAGTTACCTAAAGCAAGTGCTTTAAGAAAAGGGAGGTTAGGAGGCCAGTAGACAGGAAGAAGACTATCTAAAGTTAAATCAAGCTGAGGGGAACATTAAGGCCATCTTGGTCATCACTTCTTGATAAAGATAAAGTAACCGCAAATGCATATGAACCATGGGGACAATGAGGTAACAGCACAACTATGTGTACTTTGTGTCATTTTCTTTTAGTGCAATTTAAGCACAATGGCACAGAATCCCTAAGGACCTGCTGTATTTGTGGAATGTTAATTACATAGGCTACTTCAATAAATCAGATTTCTATTCTTTTAAAGTTCTAAGTTTAGAGATTTAATATCAAAGTCAGCCAAAGGGGATATATATTATGAGAACTGCATAACTGAGAAGGCATAACTCATTAGGGTTGATATCCAGGTTAAAATATTTGTACGTTCAATGATAAATCATCTTTACTCATTTCTAAGCTTATGTATAAATTTGTTATTAGTGTATCTTCAATATTAACCCTGCTTTATATAGCCTCAGGCATCCTGAGAGAATATAAAAATAAACTAGGCATTGTTGAACAGGTTGAAAAGGGTTGAGTCTGAAAATATTTCCTCTTTATATTCTGTAAAAATTATTTTTCTTGAAGTGTGTTGAAGCTGAAGTTCATTCTAATTATGGGTAAGAAAGGCCATCCATTTTCAGCAACTAAATATGCAGATGAATTGGATGTGTTGGCAAAATCAGATAGGAAAATGCAAATTCCCTGGCAATTAGGTATGTAAGTCAAAGAAAAATATGCAAAGGACCTAGTTTTGACACTAGAAATTTCTATCAAATCCTACTTTTAAATTTAGGAATCTGTTATGTATTTCTTTCATGCTTAAAAGGTGGATGAGTCTCTTTTACTGGTAATTGTATTCCCCATAGTTATTATTAAAATTTACTAAACAATAACATAACAATGGAAAACATTTCGTACTGAGAATGAGACAGTCTCAATTTGCCAACAACTTCATTTTCTAGAATTGAGACTATAAAAAATCTCTCAATTTTTCTGGACTTCAGTCCATCTGGACCTGAAAAATAAAGATAATGGTAACTGTTCCACTATTACCATACAAATATTTTTCAGAAGAGTCAATGATTGGGGTATTACCTTTGAAAATAGATTTTAACTTTCAACATACTGAGAACATTTAACAAAATTATTCATCATTGAGTGCCATACAAAACACACTTGAACTATAGGGATCTCTTATCTTGATTTTTCTATGAAACTGTATCCTAGGTGAATTCTAAATGCCATTGCCATGAGGTAGACTTCAGCCTTCCTGGAAGGAATTGGAATTCCTGTATGAGAGACTCTTGGGATGGGTGGTGTGCTTACATTCTAAAGGGCATCTCTGCTACACTCTTAAGTCCACCTGCGCTTTCTCTGCTCCTCTCTGAGTACTTCTAAAGTGAAACTGACCCCATCATGGCTGTGTAAAAAGAAAATGACAACAACATAGAAACACACACAAAATATTTTTTTCATAGATCTTACAGAATATTTCAGAGACCTGCAATTTAAAAAGCACATTATATATTTTAATTTTTATTGGTCACATTGGCCACACTAGAGATTTCTCCCAGGCTTTCATTGAATACACTGAAGCACCTAGTCTTCTTCTCTTCTGTCTAGTCATCTCTCTCAGGAGCCAGAAACAGCATAAAGAAAAAACTCCAAATTATCTTTTTCTCATAAAGAGAAGCTTAACTTTTCTTTTTATTGCTTTGGCTCTAGTTGACACCCAGCCCTTACTATCACAGTGTATTCTGGTGGAGTATCCTGATGTTTTTATCAAATAATACCAGGCTTTTTCCAAAAAGAGCCTGTTACCAGTTATGACAATTAAAGGATTATTTCACCTTGGTACCCAAGGAAGAGTTGTAACAGTTAAAGAAATTGTTAAAAAAGGAGTTAATTTTCTCTGATGAGTATAATGGAATATAACATTATTTTAAGGCCCTTAAGTTAATCAAGAGTTCAGAACTCCCTTGATGTCTGACATGAAATGGAGTTCTTGGGGTTAATTCTGAATATGTGTCATATAATTCTAGGCTGTGTAGAGGTCTTTCTTCATATACTCTTCTCCATTCTATTCAAGACAGCAATTTTTGCTAGAAACAATTGTGAAATGATTCATTTTGTCCTATGTAAAAATGTTAGGACAGAAATCTTCTCTGTCTTATTTCCTTCTCTATTCTCAGGGTGATGTTCATTTCCAGGACTAAGTAAGAATTCAATAAAAAATATGTCAAATGACAGTTGGACCAACAAACAAAATAAGAAGTGAAATGTACAAGCAGAAATATGGTGCTTAAATGTGTAGTCATAATAACAGTGGTTGCTTTGGGAATTTTGACCTTCTATTCCTCTATTAATCTTTTCTGATATTTGTTTTGTAGATATTTCTTATGGTAATTTCTTGTTCATTGAATTCCTTTCTGGTATTCTCTTTCCTTTTACTTGCTCTGCTTTTGTTTTGTTGGGTTTTTTTTTTTGTATTTTGTTTTTTTGCTTGTGAAGCAAATATTTGAAATGCTGATTCAATCTCCTGGAAAAATAAAAGGACTTTCTTGAGCTTGGATGAATCTCCTGAGTGCCTCTATTAAACACATGCCCCCATATTCGGTCTCAATAACCATAGACATTAATGAGGGCATTTGCAGAATGAAAATGTGCAGGAGGGACAGGAGGCATTGCTGTGTGAAAGGGTACACGCTGGCCTGTGAATCCACCTAACTCTGTCTTTTCTCTAAAATAGCTCTATACTGCAGATTCAGCATGAAAATATGCCAATTCTAATAGGCCTTCATTAAAGTTTTCAGCTTACATAGTCAGAATATTTGTTTTTGATAGATGTATAATGAAAGCGAAACAGGCAGATCACCTAAGACTCAAAAGTTTTCAGATTAAAGGAAAAAGGGCCCATGAAATAAAAACATCTAATAGCTCATCATTCTGATTTTTGACAGAATAAGCACATGTACAATGTAATTACCAAGAAATGAAATGGATTGTTTTGCAAAGATGCCACATATTTGTAGGAGAAATTATTCAGGTTGGTTTACATGGTAATGATCCCTATAAATTATTTTTAAGATTGTTTCCTCTGGTCTAACAATTCAGTTGATGATCAGAAATCATTCTTATTTTCAGAAGTACATCATCGAGGCGATCAAGCCTATACTAAGATCTCTTCTGTAATTAATGATTTCAAATTTGAGATAACTGTGTGGAATTTGTGTTTGCTGGCAAGAGGAAAATGAAGAAATTCTCTTTTGGTAATTAGTGGCACTTGATGGGGAAAAAGAGATTTGGGGTTCAGTATGATATTGGACAACTGGGAGGTGGGTTTTGATAACAAAAGCATTCTATATTTTTTTTTTTACCAATGAAACAATCTCTGGTTATGTGTCTTGTCCCTCAGCATTTGAAAATTTTTGAGAGAGTTACAGTACTAATATATTTCTTTTTGATTGTAGTCACTTACACAAATATAACCAGAACCCCAAATATCAAATTGAAGAAGAGTGAAAAATGTGTCCCAGGGAGTGAAAATCGTGTCTAGGCAATTAAACTTTTTGCAGCTGCTACTTGAATTTGCAGCAGATAATATATTCTGACACCACTAATCCCTGTGGATAAGCCCAAATCAGTACAAATACATGTTATTTTTCTAACACTTTTTTAAAAAATTTAAGTGAAGTTAAGACTGATGCTAGAATTAGATTTTTGTAAGAATAACTATCTGGAGTTTTATTTAACAGTGTTCTTCAAATGTGTGGCAATAAAGATTTAAAAAACTAGATATTTAAAAAGTCCAAATTGAGGAGGGCAACAAGAGTGTGTGCATGTATTTTTCTAACATGCTGTACCCCAATATGATGTAAAATTACAATTCACCCAATAAAAATTCCAAATAGCAATAATTCCAATTTCTATGTAATTGCTGTATAAAATGAAATTAAATAAATGATTATTTAGGTTGCTAATTATGCCCTACTTATAATAATTGATGAGTTGAGTATTGAACTTGTTCTTAATAGAATTTGAACCCCAGAATCCATGTGCATAACCTGGGGCAAATTGCCTACTCTTTTTATGTTTCACTGATCTCAAATGTAAACTGGAAATCTAATAGAGACATTTACTTTTAGTGTCTTTGTGAAGGAAAGTCTAGTAAGTACCACCACTTTCCCTAAGTTCTCAGCCAATTGAGATTAAGGCAAAAGAGTCAGCAAAGAACCCAACTATCATAAAGTCTCAGTAGGAAGAGGCAGTTTGGGGTGGGATCCTGGGTGGGGGTCGTTCCTGCCTCTCCACCCAGGCTAGAAGTCAGGACAGGGCAGGCAGGGTACAGGGACATTGTCTGCAGAGCAGTCTCTCATAAATTGATTCATTCCACTGATTCATAAAGGAGCAAAACGGCAGGTGCCAAATCAAGAATTTTGAAAGACACTTTCCATATGTTTGAGTACAGGGATTAGCATCTGTAGTCTTATGATTGGGTAATTCATTCCACTCCCATGGAAAAGAATGAAAGTCTAAGAGGTAAAAATGCTTCATAAAAACACTCCTCATAGAAGTTCCTCACCTTTTTTAATCTTTGAGGACAATTGGGACTAACTTTTCAGAATATGCACACGCAGGATTGTGGCTAGTCCACTGGGGAGGTTCTGCTACAGTTTGGATCTGGAATGCTTGACCCCCCCCACAAATGCTCATGTGTTAGGCAATGCAGAAATGATCAGAGGTGAAATAATTTAATAATGAGGACGCTAACCTCATCCTCAAATGGATTAATCCATGAATGAGGCTAGAGTCGTCATTATTAAATTAATAATCAGTACTAATGGGTGTTTTCTTTAATTTTTGCCTGAAAAATAATAAGACAATGAAAATAAAATAGAACTATTTCAATTTAGTTATTTTCTTACTTAATTATCTTCTAATATTAATTTATTGTCAGATAATTATGACCATGCCACTTGTTTTGTAAAAATGTATGAGTTTTGAAACTTTACTTTGATAATCAGAGAAAAGCCCTAATATAATAGAAGCTTCTTTGTAATTTTGGTTATTATGAGATGAACAGTATTTTAAATATATGCATGCCTAAGTATACTTTAATATTTATACTTAAAGGCCTAAAATTAATGACACATTTTGCAAAGCAAAAATTGTGGGGAAATCACACCCCCCCCAATAGAACTTGATTATGGGCAATTTGAAATTTGTTTAGTTTTCATGGTATCCTCATATCATCAATATGCAAACAATTAAGGAATTTTTACTCAGACATCTATATCTACTACATTTTTTACGAGCACAAAGGAAAATTAGAGTTGGGACATTGCATAAGATTCTTAAGCCCCGAGGATCATTTCGGACTGTATTCATGCCACCACATCCCCCTCTCCCCCTTAGCTAATTGGTATGTGCTGTCATTTTATAAGTTGGCTCTCATGTGTGTGTGTGTGTGTGTGTGTGTGTGTGTGTGTGTGTGTGTTTTGTCAAGCAGGAGATTTTACAGGAGCCCAGTTATCTTCCTTCACCCCATTCTTCCTACGGATGCTCACATTTTCTCAAGAGGATTGATTGCATATGGATAAATTCTGAAATTAAAGTTATCAGGGGTTAGCTAAAGATGGAAGAGGCAGCTGTTGAGTCAGACACAGGCTAAAAGAGTATGGCCAAGTGTGGCTGTGGCTGTTGACTTGGAGTACCATTCAAGGAATGTTGCCCCACCCCATTTTTCTGCTGACCAGACTGCTCAAACTTTCTGACTTCTTTTCTTTTTCTAGTGGAATCAGGCTGTATATCCTGGCCTGGACTTCTTGGCTTCCTGTGCTGAGCATTTTCTATTCTACTTAATCTTCTTGTAGCATCTTAGATGTCTGACACATGGCATCTCTGGATGAAATAAAGTTACTGCTCCTGTAAGGGCCAGTGTACAAAATTTTGGTGTCTTGAAATCTTGCAAAAAAAAAATCCAGAAAAATTTATTAAAGTCAGTCAAAATTCAGTCTCAGAATTTATATTCACTGATTCTTTCATTTATTCATTTCATAAAAATTGTGTGCCTACTTTGAACTGCCCTGCTCTGGTTACTGTGAAAAAGTAGAAAATGGAACAGACAAGCTCTCTGCCCTCATGATTGAGTGGCATACACAGAAAACTGGTAAACAAGGGACTGTATAATAGGGTTTCATATGATAATAAATACCAATAAGAAAAATAGTGCAAGAAAAGTGAACAGAGATTAATTGATGATCAAGAAAGGATTCCCTTGGGAGGTGATATGAATAAGAAGAGGGAGTTAGCGAAACAAAAAACAATAGACTTTTTTTGTAGCAATAGCAAGTTCAAAGGCTCTGGGCATCTGAAAAGCAAGATGGTGGCCAGGATTGCTGGGGAGGAGTAAGTGAAGACTAAGTACTAAAAAATGAGAGCAAAAGTGTCCTCAGATGCCAGCTCTATGGGTCCTGGTTGGCGATGAGAAGGATTTTGTATCTTCAACTGAGTGTGATAAGAAGTGTTTGAGGGAGGGATTGCAATCTGGGACATGACCTAATCTCATCTATGTATATGGAATAGACCTCTGGTTGCTGAATGGAAACTCTACTGTGGTCAGACAACCATAGAGGCCAGTGATCCATAAGATAGTGGCTATCTTATAAGATGACAACGGTATGGACCAGACCAGAGTGATAGCATGAAATGGCTGAGAAATAGCTAATATGGATATGATCCATGAGGGAAAGGGAGAAATTAAGGTTGGCTCTGGGAGATTTGGCCTGAGAAAAGGTAGGTTGATTTTGCCACTTGCTGAAATGGGACAGAGTAGCTGGCTTGCGTGACTGCTAGTCAGAGTCTGTGGGACTATTCAATTGTAACAAGATTGGTAGATATTTAGGATAAGACAGCTGAAATTCAACATGATCTATTTTTTAAATACTCCATACACCCATTATCTACACTACTGACAAGTGAAAAGCTCAGGCATATGACTCAGTTCTTGTGAAATCATTTCCTCAGTCCACACAGATGGTGTTTGCAGAGCCTGTAATAGGGGGTGGCCTGTTAGAGGAAGAGAATCCTTGGAATCATATGGGGCTATCTCACCTATGGGGAGAATGTGCAAATGGTATCCCCGCAAGTCAAAGCCAAATCACAAGCCCTTTACTGTCCTTTTCTCTGGTCTAACATTTAATGTGTTTGGCTGCCTTTCCCTTTTCTTCTCCTCTATACAGCTTTGTGTAACTGTTGTCATAGCAACAAGATAATCTTTGCTTAGGAGAAATAGTTTGGACATTACTGAATTATAAATCAACACCATCAGCAATATGGTTCTTTTTATGAGTCCCAAATATTACTGGGGAGCCATGCTTCTATGAGGTTTAGAGACATAGGACCCAGTTTACATAATGTAGGGGTCAGCAAATTTTCTGTAAAGGGCTGAAGAGTAAATATTACAGGTTCTGAGGACCAGATAGTCTCTATAACAACTACTCCACTTTGCCCTCATAGAACAATACAGCCATAGAAAATATGTAAAGTAATGTGTTCCAATAAATCTTTATTTACCAAAACAGCCAAGAGACTAGATTCAGCTGATAACCAATAGATTGCCAAACCCTGACCTAACAATCTAGTGCTTAAAGTATGTTCCCTGGGCTATCCACAGCAGAATTCCTGGGCCTTGCCCCAGACCTACCAAATTAGAATCTCTGTGTTTACGGGTTAATAACAAGCTCACCAGACAATGCCTAATGAAGTGTAAGTTCAAGTGCTGAAGTGTATTAAACCTCTCTAAAAACTTCCCCAACGAGAGTGGAGTGCAAATCATCACCACACTTCGCACATTCTGAAATCAGTATCTATCCACTGTTACATGAGGTAACGTATGAGCAGCCTGAATAGTATTAAAAAAAGGAAGAAGAAATTTGCCAACAATTTAAAGCCAGGAAGGTTTCACTTGAAAATATGGATTTCCGGCTTCTCTTATAAATCAGAAAATCTGGCAACACTGAGCCCACATTCTTTCATAGCAAAAATCTGCTAGGATTGAGTCATGAGCACCCGATTCAGAGAAATCACATATGCTCAGATTTCCACCACACTCTCCACCACTCCGAATCATCCCTTGTATTGCTCCATTCATCCTTCTGTTACAGGTCTGCCTTCTGTGGTCATTTCATTTTGCAAGCACTGACTCGATTAACATACTCTCAGTAGTTATTAACAGTGGCTTATCATTGGCTAGTTCATCCATATTTCTTATGTCAAAACATAACAGTTTGTGCTACAAGCTACACATATGCAAAGTTTTCATCTGAATGCTTCTAGAATTCAAAAAGATATACCATTTTTGCATTTCCTGCTGTGGTCCCATAACATTTCTGTTTCTAGGAGGAATGACAGAAGGGGCCCCGAATAATGAATGACAATTCAAATGAATGTATTTTTATCAATTGCTAAAATGTTTCAGTGAGACAGGAAGGATCAAGCTTCACTCTTGGTTTTAAAAAATTAGGGCCTGTTCCAGCACTCCATATTTAAAACTAGAATGTGTTCTTGAGGTGGCTGCTTCCCTGTGTATCTGGAGGGACACTTTCAAATGAAGCTTGGAAGAGGGGATGAAATGGGGTGTGACTAGAAACATAAGCATGTCTGGCTTGCCGAAGCAAATAATGCTTTTCCCCTTTTGTGCATGTTGAAAGGAAGTTAAAGTCTAACTCTCACTGGTTGACATTTCCTTTTATTCTGTGTCCTTCACTCTTGTCACTCTCTCCTCTGAGCCCCTGCTGGGAGGTTGGAAGATATGAAGAAAAGGGGAGAGATGAGTTGAAAGGAGAGCCTGGTTTCTAAGGAAATATTATATTGGAGAATAAATGTTAAAGAGAAAAAGAAATCCTTTGGAAAGTGTTTATCACGGTAATTTTTACATCTGTATGGACTCACAGTGGCCCCAATTTCTAAATGTAGTGCTAATGCTCATTGGGTTATAATGAGGATTTAATGAGATCAGACTCGCGGGACATTTATCAGAGTGTCTTTCACATGCTGAGTCCTTGATATACACCAGCTGTTGTAACTGAACATTTATTACTACAACAGTTATTGTTCAGAATAGCAGTTGACATAAGCATTTAGAAAAAAATAAATTCATGGTAGAAGGTATTTCTAGTAGACATCTGATTTTTCAAACTATAATTTGAATTTTTAGAATAAATGGATATATAATATCTATTGATAATATTTCTATGAGGTTCAAATATCACCTCACACTTGGTGCTATTTGCCTGGCCTCCAAAGGCTTTTGAGTTTATTTTTAAGCCCTCACCTATATGATAAAAAAACCCTAACCCTAACCTAATAAAAAATACATTTAAGTCACAGGAGTTTCTTACCATGTATGCAGGAGGCCGTGTGTCTCAGCAGTACCAGACACACGTTCCTAAGCAGAGTTTATTACTTCTTTCTCTAAAGCACCTTCTCATGGTTCTGAGGGTATAAAAACAGTAGAGACTATTGCTAAATGGCACACCCAAAAGGCAGAAGTTGAAAAATACCACTTATCAGAAAGGTTTCAAAAAGAGCTGGGCGTGGTGGCACACACTTGTAATCCCAGTACTTTGGGAGGTGGAGACCGGAGGATCCGGGTTCGCGGCCAGCCTCAGCTCTCTCTCTGTCTCTCTGTCCCTGTCTCTCTCTCTCTGTCTCTCTCTCTTTCTTTCTCTCTTTCTCTCTCTCTCTTCCTGTCTCTCTCTCTCTCTCTCTCTACTTAGTGAGGCCCTCCTCAACTTCGTGAGACCCAGTTTCAAAATAAAGTATAAAAAAATAG